>JAKZAP010000001.1:8875559-9052049 GCA_023053575.1 Branchinecta lynchi
CGAATGCGGTGAAATCGACTCGGGACTGAACAAAAGTGGAATTATTTACCAAATTCGATAAAGACTGGGAACCAATAAACACGTTAAATCACCTAATTTGGCAATGTGAGTACAAAAGAGTTTATAAAACAGACCGATTCGGCGAAAATTTGACAGAATACCCAAAACGTAGGGGGGTACTGCACAACCCCCCTGATGCCCCTGTTCCCAACAACTATATTTTGCGGTTGTTACCCTTCATGCCACCCCCCAGCAAATTTAGTGACATTCACCATCGCAACCCTTGAGATCTGAAAATAAAAACTAAGTGATATTTATAAATCAGTATCTGGTTTTCACTTTCAAAATTTGTAGATAGCAAAAAGCTGCCAAGATTTAGGGGAATGGGTAAAAATAGCCCAATGCACACACCTGAAAAGTTCAAAGCGCAGCCGCCTAAAAAAATGCCCAAATGGCGCAAATGTCCACCATCTGGCAACACTGATGCCACCACATTTGAGCATGGGTATCAAAAAAGGGCTTAATGTACTAGACTGCCCCAAGTTGGTCAGAGATACCTCTCTGCATACGTTCTGGTCTGTAGATGTTTTCTTTGTGTCTCTACTTGGGGTAACTGAAGTAAGTCCAGACCCATAAAAGGAGAAAGCCTTTGCATTGTTCTTTAATACCAAGTCAGTCAGTAAATAATAAGGGCTTATTCATTTAATACCCAACGTATGGGCACCATGCACTTAAGTCCGGGCATGCCCAGACTTTGGGGCACCATGCCCAAAATTTAGGATTTGTGTATGACTGGTGGATTACCGGCTACTGCTCTGCAGTGCATCAAATTTGACGTCACAATGATAGATTGGCTGTTATCTTCACACTTCTTCTCCAGGGCTCTACTGCCATACAGCTGTTGAAGGACCCCTCGCCCTATTTACTCTTCAACTTACGGTATTTTGAAATATTTTAATACTTTAAAAGTAGTATATTTTGCAGTAGTTACCCCTCGAGTGTGTTCCATCCTACTTATCGTAGTTACTACGCATGACGTCACGAATTCTGACTTTTTCCATCAAGGCTGGAACGATTTTTCTATTTTCCTGCAGAATATCACGCCCCAGGCGAATCCGACCAGTCACGATTCAGAGATCTGTAGTTACTACGCTTACTACTCTCCCGAGCGTGGTAAGCAAATAGTTACTATTTCGAGATGGTTGGAACGGTCAGCGTAGTAACTTTTGGTGAGACTGGAACGGAAATAGTAACTAATAGTTACTATTGGTACGAGGGTGGAACACGCTCCTCATCTCACCCCCCTAGCAAAACTTGTGACAATTGCCCCCGCAACCCTCAAGATTAAAATATAAAAACTAAGTGATATTATCTTGTGACATATCTACAAATTGACGCAGAGATTTAGGGGAATGTGCACAAATGCTCCATTACAAATTCAAAGTGCAGCCGCCTAAAACAATGCCCAAATGGTGCCAGAATGGCACGAATGTGCACCAATTGGCAACACTGATGCCTGACTGATGCCAGGCCATTTGAGGATTTATTTTTCCGGCCCATGTTAGCCTAGTGCTATTAGGGTTCTAAATAAAATTGATTGATTGATTGATTGATTGATGGGTATCAAAGAAGGGATTAAGCATTGTCCTAATTGGTGTAATAAGGTGTATTACCACGTTTAAGACTTATTACAGATTCCTCTTTTCCTCGGAGCGCGCTGTAATAAGGTGAATAAGGAGAATAGACTAGCGTTCTATTCTGGCTTATGCAGGGCCAATCAGATCGCTTGGTTGGTTCGCCAGCAGGCCAAGGAGAGGCGCAGCGTCGTCAGGGTTGCCAAGGAAAGCACAACAGTTCTACTTTGTTGGAAGCTAAAGAAACAACTTTTCTTAACAAAAACACGTTTTTGTTAAGAAAAGTCGTAATAGTCGTAATTTGTGTTATATTGTACTTGTGTACTGTACTTCAAGTAGTACCAAGAACCTTTTCGGATATTTTTAGAGCTCAAAAAATTGTATTACCTTGGCAACACCGGAAGCCGCATTGATAAGAACCTCTTGGGTTGTACTTTTGGGGGGGGTTGTAACTTTTTAATAACTTGTAACTTGTAACCTTTTGGGTTGTAACTTTTCTTAACAAAAACACGTTTTTGTTAAGAAAAGTCGTAATAGTCGTATAATTTGCGTTATATTGTACTCGTGTACTTCAAGTAGTACCAAGAACCTTTTCGTATATTTTTAGAGCTCGAAAAATTTTATTACCTTGGCAACACCGGAAGCCGCATTGATAAGAACCTCTTGGGTTGTATTTGAACAGGCGTGTGTTTTAAGACGTAGACATCGCGAGCGCTATTCACCTTATTACACCTATTAGGACAATGCTTTAGTGTACTAGACTGCACCGAGTTGGTCAGAGACATCTCAGATCCTCAAAAGCACAAACATACTTGCTATATGCTGACTTGTTCTGGTATGTCAGTGTTTTCTTTGTGTCTCTACTTGCAGTCTACTTGGGGTAACTGTAGTCTGGTTCTGGTAGGGCTTCAGTACCCTTATTAATTTAATACCTGTCAAGCTCGACGGGAGGGCGACGGGACCAGAGCCAGCCACGCGAAAACGTCCCCCAACATTCGCGTTAGTGTGAACCCATTCGCCAGAATTTTGTTTATGCAAGAAACGTCCTGTAACAACGGACACGAATGTAAATATGCTCATATTCAAGCAGTTCTCCGCAGCAAAATACGAAACTAGTCAGTACCTTGACCGCTGCTCTTCCCCAACTGACAAAGCTAATTGTGTTAATTCACACAGTTACGTAAAACTAATTAATCACACACAGATACACAAAAAAACATAACGCAATAAAAAACCATTAGCCACCGCGAATTGCATGACATCTGGCCGAGACAGCAGCGCGTAATTTCACTGTGAGAGTAGCGAGTCTGAACCGACAGGTGGCTCTATCCGAAGCTATTTCCTTCGCTAATGATGAATCCGAACCAACAAAAGGAAGAAAGAGAAGTTTTTAAACAGGAAACTTATTTCAATAAAAATATTTTAGTTGTTCTTTAATGCCAGAAGGATTGCTGAAACAGTTAGCTGTTCAATGATGTAAATTTTTTTATTTTTCCTTTCTCTTTGGCTGTTTTAGAAGCCAGAAACAAAGACAAGGTATGGAAAAATCCAGAGAGGTGTTCACATAAGCATACCTCTACTGTATGTCAGTGTTTTCTTTGTGTCTCTACTTGGGGTAACTGTAGTAAGTCCAGACCCATAAGAGCCTTTACATTGTTCCAAGTCAGTCAGTATCTCTCTCTCAGTTCTGGTAGGGCTTCAGTACCCTTATTAATTTAATACCTGTTCCACTGTTCAGCCTTTCTAATCTTTCTATCCATATACATTATTCTATCTAGACCGCCAAGTATCGCCGGTAGGGCATTTACGATACTACGACCCACGGACAACTGTTTTCCGACAGTCTATATGGAAAACTGTTTTCCGTACCGAACTGAAGACTATGTTGACTACCAAGAAACAAGTACTACGTACCAAGGTAGACCCTACCCCATCTGGACCAAATGAAAAGCAGAAAAAGGATCGAAGCTAAGCTGTGTCGTAATTCGATACGATCATGACGTCACACCGATCTGATCTTGGAAAACGAACAAGACCAAAAGTTCCGATGGGATCCCAAGAAACTCAATATTCGATCCGTACAATTGGGTCTTGTATTTGCCAGTTTCAGTCTTCTCCAGGCTACTTGAACATTTTTACCACTAAAATTTCGAAACAGAATAAGGGTAAATTGCAAATCATCTGAGAAAACCAAGTTCAGATATGGATTCAGTATGCGTGTTTACCCCTATGAGTTATATCTATTCTGACGAAACTCATCAAAACTTCCTGCCTTACTTCTGCCAAATTTCCCGTTTTGGCCGAATTCCGCCGAATTCCGGAACTACCAGTGCAGCAAAAATCACTCCTTGCCCCTATATCAAACATCTGATCAACTTCAAATAAAACTTTACTTCTAAGATTTTTTCCGGTTTTGGGAGGGTTCCATGCCAACTACTTTTCCGGGGCGAAAATGGTTTTCATATTCGTGTTCAGCGTGTCTTCTTACCCCTTAGTCGACTATCCTACTAGCTGTTTCAAAACATTTTCTTGGCCCCTTTATTTTACCCCCCCCCCCCCCCCCCAAATGTAAGGCTAAAAGCCCATCTATGAACCTTTCCCTTGACCCGAAGAATCCTCATACAAAGTTTCACCAAAATATCTCATTTCCTTCGAGAGTTATCGTGCTCACAGACGGACAACTTTTGCGATGTCATAGCGACTCATAGATAGGTATCCCCATTCACATGTTAGGATCCCAAAAATTGTAATTTATTCCTATCGGTGAATACGTACACTGATACATATATATGGAGCCGAGCGGCCAGCGACAGCGAGGCGCCGGTCGCGTCTGTATTCATAAAATGATCTAGGAATAATCAAATCCTATAGTCGTTTTTTTGCGGTTCTCCTGTTAATCAACTGTGTTGACCAACAGACTACTCTTGTCTGCCAAAACGTCCCTGCTGATCAACAGAGGTGAATCTTCGCCAGAAGGCTCTGTTTAAAAAATCTGGCTGATTACTCCACAAATTGACCAACAGACTTGATTAATAACACTTTCAGTTGTTGGTCATTTCGACCAACAATGTTTGCCACAGAGGTTAAAACCAAGAACAACTAGACCTACGTTGCCGGGGCAACGTGAAGTGTTGCGGCAACCTTTGTCCGGCTTCGCCGACTAAAGTGTTGCGAGAGCAACACTTTGGTTTTGTTTCTTCGCTGTCGGTTAAATGCTGAAATTGTCAACTTATCGAAGCTTTTAAAACGGTATGTTCTAAAAAGAATAATCACATGATCAAAAGCTGTTCTTTAGCGTTGTAAAACCAACAACAAAACAATATCGGAAGAAGGGACTAAATTGACTTGGCGGTCAGTTGAACTTTATCCTTTTCAATCGTAGATATCGTGACGGATGAAAACTTGGAACAATATCTTATATAATCTAGTTGGTATTATAAAGCTATCCGTAACGTTTCAGGACTAAAATACCATAGATGACACTATTAATTATTACAAAACTACCTTATTGTTTTAGATTACCGTATCGTTTGTACCCGTTGTGTAAACAGTTAATCTTCGGTTATAGCGATAGACCATCGATACAAACTTTCTTACCGTCATATTTACAGATATCGAATACAATGTGCACCAATTTTCAAAAATTTCTAGCCCCTCGTGAACCGATTCTTACTTACAAGTCCTTCTCCCGTGATTGACATCAAATTCATCGGAACAAATAATGGATACACCAGCTATTAAAAGTTGCAAACCCCTCATCGCTGAAGATGATTATAGCATAAAAGCCGTTTTGGCTTTTTGGGAACAAAATTGTTCTTACCATCTAATACACCTGATACAAATAACAGGTATACCAACTAGCAAAAGCTGCAAACTCCTCATTGCCGAAGATGATTATGAGCTAACAGTCGACTGTTGCTTACAGTCGACTGTTGCTACAAGTCCCTTACATGTCTCACAACTGGTATCGCCTATTTTTGGTTTCAGTGTGTACCTTACTCCTGAAGTTGTCAACCCCTTGAAACTTTCAAACTGGTTTATCTCATGAAGGATTTTTGTTCAAAAAAAATGGATGGCATATACTTTGATCAGCTCATCAAGGGCATCGATTGCCCTAACCACAACAAAAGAATATCGGAAAAAGGGACTAAATTGACTTTGCAGTCAGTTGAACTTTATCCTTTTCAATCGTAGACATCGTGACGGATGAAAACTTGGAACAATATCCTATATAATCTAGTTGGTATTATAAAGCTATCCGTAACTTTTCAGGATTAAAATACCATAGATGACACTATTAATTATTACGAAACTACCTTATTTTACATTATCGTTTGTACCCGTTGCGAAAACAGTAAATCCTAGGATACAGCGAGAGACCATCGATACAAACTTTCTTACCGTCAGTTTTATATAAATCGAATACAATGTGCAACAATTTGCACGAATTTCTAGCCCCTCGTGCACCGATTCTACTGACAAGTCCCTTTCCCGTGATAGACATCAAGTTCACCGGATAAAAATAATGGGTACACCGGCTAGCAAAAGTTTCAAACCCCTCATCGCTGAAGATTTTTGTAGCATAACAGCCTATTATTACTGACAAGTCCCTTGCATGTCTTACAATTGGGAACCTAATTGTTCTTACCATCAAATGACAGGTACGCCAACTAGCGAAAGCTGCAAACCCCTTATTGCCGAAGATGATTATGAGCTAACACTCGACTGCCGCGTACAAGTCCCCTACATGTCTCACAACTGGTATCACCTATTTTTGGTTTCAGTGTGTACCTTACTACTGAAGTTGTCAACCCCTTGAAACTTTCAAACTGGTGTATCTCATGAAGGAATTTGTGTACCAAAATATGGATGACATATACTTTGATCAGCTCATCAGCGGCTATCGATTGCCGTCGAAAAAAAAAATTCTACCTGTCTTAGTTCAAAAGTTGACTTTTTTGCCGTAGGCCAACTTTCTAACGTCACCACTTAGAAAGGAGCAAAGGATAAGCTCTAGTTTCTTTAGCAATGAGAGAACTTCTAAAGTTTAAGAGGTACATCTGATACCATTTCTCTACCGCAAACCCAAGTGCAAAAAAACGAATGATAAACTCAGCTGAAATCGCGTACACAAATGGAACCAAATTGTTCTTACCATCGAATACACCGGAAACAAATAACAGGTACACCAACTAGCAAAAGCTGCAAGGCCCTCATTACCGAAGATGATTATGAGCTAACAGTCGACTGTTGCTTAAAAGTCCCCTACATGGCTCATAACTGCTATCGCCTATTTTTGGTTTCAATGTACCTTACTACTGAAGTTGTCAACCCCTTTGAAATTTTCAAACTGGTGTATCTCATGAAGGAATTTTTGTACCAAAAAATGGATGACATATACTTTGATCAGCTCATCAGTGGCTATCGATTGCCGTCGAAAAAAAAATTCTACCTGTCTTGGTTCAAAAGTTGACTTTTTTGCCGTAGGCCAACTTTCTAACGTCACGACTTAGAAAGGAGCAAAGGATAAGCTCTAGTTTCTTTAGCAATGAGATAACTTTTAAAGTTTAAGGGGCACATCTGATACCGTTACTCTACCGCAAACCCAAGTGCAAAAAAAAAAAATTATAAACTCAGCTGGAATCGTCACAGACATGGACAGAAACAATAGATGGCAGCACTTTCGGACCCGTGGGAAAAAGCCACTTTTTTGTCTCTGTAGATTTTTCTATTTATCACTCAAAGAAGATATGTTGGCTGTGGGGCCGGGTAACTGCCGCATATATTTAACACATATAGATTTTAGTCCATCTTCAATTTGAAACTGGTGCCTGCCTGCTAGCGTGCTAGAACGGAGCTTTCCACTCGAAAGCAGAAACATGGTTTGATGAAACGAAAGGTTCGCTACACAACTTGAGATGGTCCTCTCCGACATAGGCTATACAACTCCACTTCACTTCGCAAACCGTAGGCTCTGGCTCGATGACAAGCAAAAACCATCCTTATTGGCCCCAGGCAAGAGTTCTACGGAGCTTTCCAAAATGTAATGTCATATTCATCAATCCGGCCTAAGGTCCACACTTTCCGTAAAAATCGCACAGGTTAGACCCTTCCCAGTTACCAGGAATAAAATGAAATCGGAGTCATAGGAAAAAAAAAAAAAAAAAAAAAAAAACGAGGACAAAACCAAAGTGTTGCTCTCGCAACACAAATAAGCAAACAAAATGTTTAACCCAGGTTTAACCGCTAATCAATCTACGTCACTAATTAACTACGCCACGAATGTATGGAATTCCGGTACAATTAAGTCCACTCCTGAAAAAGTTACTCAACTCGTCTGTACTCAATGAAGATTTTCTTAAATGAAGAATAAACTCAGTACTGATCGTTTACTTGACAGAGCGCACAGAGGAATAGTTCTTGGTTGTGTGGGTCTTACCTTCTATGGGCTTTATCTTAGTGGTCTGAGAGTTCACCGTTATTTTACTGTGATTAAACCCTACAGAGAGGAACAGGAAAGAAAAGCCCAATCAGAGCTCCTGTCTGAGGGTCTTTCTTCATAAATCAGCTCCTGTAAAAATGCTGTTAAGAACTGTATTGAATAGAGGCTTCAGTGTGCACAAGCTTTCCTTCCACAGTGCTAGGCCGAATTTATCCCCACTGCCAGGTTTTTTGTGGAAACTTGGAAAACTCAACCATGTTGCCATCGCCACCCCTGATTTAAAAGCTACTACAGCTATGTATAGGTTTGTATTACTTTTTTTTTGAACTTCCCTTCACATGTTCCCCTGCTCGTATTAGTGTTTATATTTGTTCTAATCAATAATGTAATTGGCTAGCCTAGGCCACGGTTGCCTAGGCCAAAATTGGTGATTTGTCATAAAATTGGTGATTTTACTACGTGTGAGCTGCAACTTCTGAAAGCAGCAAGGCAATGAGGCTCCTATGAGACGCAGTCTAGTACACTAGCCCCTTTTCAGGCACGGTGCTCAAACGTCTAGCACCATGCCTGGGTGCTAGACTTCAAGCACTGTACCTTGGATTTCATGTATGGTGCATGGATTTCAGTATACAGTGCATACATCAAAAACACAGTTTCTGTCATAATAACTGAGCACCAGCTCGGACAGGGCTGAAATTACTACCATGAATTAGAGAAATCAAAGACAATCCTTTATATATTTTTCACAACAAAAACAAAAGGGCTCGGCTGATGACAGATGTGAAAAACCTCATTTCCTTTTCTACATAGTCAAGGGTTTTGCATGCAAAGTGTCCTGTGCCTCAGCTTTTTCTACCTAGCAGCCAACCAGAATATTGGCTCTTGGGGAATAGATAGGGAAAATACATGGAAAATAGATAGGGTGCTGTTAGGTTTTTCATCTCTATCATCATTAGAGCCCTTTTGTTTTAGTTGTGAAAAATATATAAAGGATTGTCTTTGATTTCTCTAATTCGTAGTAGTAATTTCAGCCCTGTCCGAGCTGGTGCTCAGTTGTGATGACAGAAACTGTGTTTTTTATGTATGCACTGTATACTGAAATCCATGCACCATACATGAAATCCAAGGTACAGTGCTTGAACGTCTAGCACCCAGGCATGGTGCTAGACGTTTGAGCACCGTGCCTGAAATGGGGCTAGTGTACTAGACTGATGAGACGATATGCTTTCGATATGATCTGTTAGGCAAAAGGCATTTTTCCGTGACAATCCAGATTGACGATTCACAGTTCCAGATCTCGAAAGTTCATTTTCTCTGACAATCCAGATTATGAAAAATCGTTTTCTGTGACAATCTGACAATCCGGATTTGTGCTTGGATTGTCGATTCGAAAATCTTGCAACGGAGCAAGATCGTCGGATCGTTGTCTGTACAATCTGTGATTGTCGATTCGCTGTTTCTCTGATGAATAAGTTATCTAGGCTTACAATCCAGGATTGTCGCGGAAAAATGCCTAAAATCGAAAATTTTCTCAGTAGATTGATTTCAACATGGTTACATGCAATGTTGTTACGTCAGTGCAAACCGCATATTGGAGTTATGAAGCTATCGGCATGAAATCAAAAGTGAGGCGCAGTGTAGAATAAATGTAATTTTTTGGAAACTGGAAATAGGTTGAAGTGATCAAGGTATGGAGTCTGGCCTAAGGCGTAGTCAAGATTTTAATGGAGAAATACAATTTTTACCCAAACAATCCTTTTAGTGGGGGGAGTATTTTCATTGGTAAACATAAACACGTGATTGGTCAATTTACAGTTCGTTTTAGAAAGTATTCACAGTTCGTTTTAACTGAAAAGTACCTGTTGAAATCTGTGTTTGTTAAAAACGAATAAACCTTAATTATCTTTTTCTTAAGTACCGTCTCACAACAGATAATAGATTGTAAGTGTCGGAAGGCAGGATCCTAAGTTTCTATCGCAGCCGATGTAAAACACGCTGGGCTCAGACGAACATGGTTATGACTTCCGACTTCCTTGTAGTTAGTAAACGGGATTTAGTTTAAAGAAACAGTTTAGTTTTTCATCCAATGGGAGCTCACCGGGTCTGAACTACAAACAAATGTAAGAAGAATTGAGTTTGAAATGGTCTCTCTGTGTCAGAACAATTGAACTGATATATTTCATTAAGGATCAAAACATCTGCAGGTGGCATTAAAGTTCGGCATCACCTTCTGGAATCTTAGTTCCCAGATTTTCCGATTTTTTTTAGAATTTCTTCTGCGATACTTCAAAATTCCGGATTTTGGTATATTTTGGACAGGCGTCATATTCCAGATACACTTTATACAAGATGTCAACCCATAATCTGGAAGACCAGATTCAGGAAATTCTGGGTATTGAAGCCCGGCCTTACTGTAAAAAAAATTTATCGGATTACCAAATTTTTTTGATTTTGACAGCGAAAATGCTATGAAAATCACCAAATTACTAAATTTTTTGATTTTTCCGTAAAAACTGCTGTGAAAATCACAGAAGTTTCAAAAAAAATCAGCAAACTTAAAAAAAAAATCCGGCCTTCACCCGAATGTACCAGCTTTGCCGCTAATTAGTCTTTTGGTATTTCTGGGGTGATTTTCGAAAACAAAAGGTGATTATTCAAACAATGTTTACCGTTGTAAACATTGTTTGAATAAATGTTTCAAAGTCAGCTTGGGCTCAAAGAATATTTAAAAGGTGATTATTTTTTGACTTGAGTGGCAACCCTGGCCTAGGCCCTAGTGACCTAGTACAGTACAGGAGGGGTATCCAACCTTGAACTTATATGACCTCAAACTTGCCCTGAAAATAGACAAGCAGACTTCAGTACAGTCCTAAATTTACCCTAGGTCATTCAGGCTGTCTTTCAGGACCTTGCTAGGACTGCGCCAATCTTTCCTCTTAACCTTTTTAGGCCTTTTGAGGCTATGAAAATTCGAGGTTGAATACCCCTTGTGTAGAGGTATGCTTGTTTGAACAGCTACTTAAATGTGAACAGTGCAGTTTTGGGCTGAATGGTAGAATGAAGATCCAAAAAAACCTATTCAGGTTTTTCAGAGGCCCGTTATTACCTACTTTGGCTAACTGGTTTTTAACTTTAGTCACAGCAGATGCATGAAATTGGCAAAGTTTGAAGTCAACAAACGTTAAAATAAGCACACAGGAGGGCTATCCAGCCTCGAATTTGCACAACCTCGAACTTGGCCTAAAATTGTTGGAAGGAAATATCAGTGCAGTCCTAACAATGTCCTAACTGTCAAGAAGGAAACCCTGGGTGACCCAAAACCTGTTTTGAACTGCACAGACATTTCCTTGTAAGGTTTTCATGCCAAGTTCAAGGTCATATAAGTTCAAGGTTGGTATCCCTCCTAAACTTTTACTTTAGTCTCAGAAGCCATACCGAATCAAAATTTGGTGACCTCGGGAGAAATTCATCCGCTGATTTATTGTGTTTGCTCTATTTCTATCATTTTTCAGTTATTTTTAAATTTTCTGTCAAATTTTTTAATTTTCCATCAAATGTTTCCACGGATCGCCTGCTTTATTATATACAATGACATATTTGAAGAGGGAAAACGGATAATTCAGCTACATTTTATCAGAGCTATATTTCACCCCTTCGTGGCAAGGGTCTCTTCACGCTCAAGCTGGAAAATGAAAATTTTCCAGCTAGAGCCTGAAGAGACCCTTGCCAAGAAGGCCGAAATATAGCTCTAATGACAATGCTGTCGGCCAGTCGTTAAAAAATAACCCGAGTCGGCGGAGCGCCACAATTTTTCGTCAAAACAGTTGATTTTTTTCATGAAAACAGTCGTTTTTTATGAAAATTCGTCGATTTTCATCAAAATAGACGTTTTTCTGAAAATCAGACAATTTTTTTCAAAAATTAAGGAAATGTAATTTTTGTTGTTGAAAACAGTCGTTTTTCTGCAGAAAAAGTCGGTACAAATTAGCAGCCCCCCCCCCCCAAAAAATTAGCAGCCCCCCCCCAAAATATTTTGGATAGTAACGCCTCTGGCTGGAGGGATTGGGAACATGGAAGCTTGTGACCCGCTCAACCTGATTCGAAGGAGGGTATATCCCATTTATGTGTCTAATATATGTGTCTAATATAGGGATTGGATATTCGAAACAGTTTTGGACCATGCTTTGCATGCGGTGCATGGAGTTGGAAGTGGCATATCGTAAATTTTCTGAAAGTAGGCTACTTCGGTACATGATAAAAGCAAATGCCCTAGATGCGTCATTTAGTTTTCCGAATCACATCCGATTTTGGTGGGGGCTGGAGAGGGAGGCCAGGAAATCGTTTAACATGTGCAGGTACCACTTGGATCTTCCAAAGGTCATGGAACCTAGATATGTTATTTTGAGGTGAAGACCAGATGCCTCGTCGGGGGGAGTAGGGTGCCACCGAAATTCGTTCGGATGTTCTCCGGTTCAAGGGGTACTTGTCGCATCCGACTACGGTCAGGGGTGGCCCGAACCACTCAGGCCAGGGGGGGTGAGACCCCTCATTTTAACGACTCCCTGATCGTAATATACGACTCTCACGTACCAACAAAAATGAACTGTTGCTACTACGCGGCAATGGCGCACATCCCCAACAACAAATAATAGAGTCGGTGTAAAACTAGCTGCAATGCATCAGCTGAAGTTGTTCTTGTAATCAAAATTTGTGTATACATACCCATAGCCTCAGCTTAACATTTCAACTTTCGCTAAAGAGGAAAGCTTTCAACGCCTGTACCCGGGACAAATTAAAGCAAGCGCCGCATGCGAAATTTTTTAAGCTGCCCTTGTCTAGACAGATTCTAGCCAGCCTTTAATGTGTTTTATATTTCATATTTAAAAAGTTCCAAGCCATATCGCCAAGTAAATGACACACCGTTCCTCTAAATAGAGAATACTATGAAATGCGCCGCAGGCGAATTTTGTGAAACGCCGAGGAGCAGACCGTCTTTTTGCAATCCCATTGAAAAGGAAATAATAGCTTTGAAATAAAAAATCTGACCGTCGAAAAAAGGGACAAAATAGTGGCCATAGAAAACAAAGTAAACACAAAGTAGATTTGTTCCGAATTAAAGACAAAATAGTGCCAATAGAAAAGAAAGTAGATTTGCTCCGAGCTAATAGCAAAAAAAGTAATTTTCACGTTCAAAACACACTTCGTCAGAAAAGAAGCGAGGTAAACAGGTTTGCCAGTGCATTAACAAAAAAACCGTATTGTCGGACGTAATAAGCTTTAGGTCTCGGCCTGACAGAAGTTTACAGATATAAAAAGACGCCGATTCGCGACGAGACTTGAGTTGCGTTTTTTTCCGGGAGATTTCATGTACTTTGTTTCATAATGAAAGCACAGTTTTATTTGTCATTCGACACGCTGTACTTTCATGTCGAAAACTAAAGCAGGTACCTTTGAAAAGTTGCAACTTAAAACTGTTTTTTTTAAGCATTAGATTCGACGAAGTTGCTATACAGATGCCCCCCCCCCCCGACGTTGTCAACCGTCCGGTAAAAAATTGCTGAAACAGTCGATTTTTCTTCTAAACAGTCAGTTTTTCGTAAGTCGATTTTTCTTAAAAAACGATCGGTTTTTGGCAAGTGCCATATAGCGATTGTAATTTCTGTCCGTCAGTCGGTCTGTCGGTCCCGGTTTTGCTAGTTCGGGCACTTCCAGATAAAATAGGACGATGAAACTTGGCAGGCATATCAGGGACTGGACCAGATTAAATTACAAATAGTCGCTTCCCCGATCCGACCATTCGGAGGAGAGTGGAGGGAGGGGGAATCCGGAAAAATTAGGAAAAATGAGATATTTTTAGCTGACGAACGGGTGATCGGATCTTAATGAAACTTGATATATGGAAGGACTTCGTGTCTCAGACGGTCTGTTTTAAATCCGGACCGGATTCGGTGACATTGGGGGGAGTTGGAGGGGGAAACCGGAAATCTTGGAAAACACTAGTGGAGAGATCCGGATTGGTGGAAAGTACAAGCACAAGTCCTAGATACGTGAGTGATATAACCGGAACGGATCCGCTCACTTTGAGGGAGTTTGGGGGGGGGGAGAAGTCCGAATTTGTAGTGATCCGGCGAGTTCGGTGCTTCCTCATGTGCTGGGACGATGAAGATTTGGAGGCTTGTCAGGGACCCGATCAGATTAAATAGGAAATAGTCACTTCCCCGATGCGACCATGTGGGGGGGGGGGGGGGGAGTGGAGGGAGGAGGAAGCCAAAATTTGAGGTATTTTTAACTTACGAACGAGTGATCGGATCTTAATGAAAGTTGATATTTAGGATGACCTCGTGTCTCAGACGTCCCACTTTAAATCCGAACCGGATCCGATGACACTGGGGAGAGTTGGGCTAGGGAACCGGAAATCTTGAGAAACGCTTAGAATAGAGGGGTCGGATAAAACTTCGTGGGAAGAACTAGCACAAGTCCTAGATACGTCATTGACATAACCGGACCGGATCCGGGCACTGTGGGGGAGTTGGGGTGGGGGTCCGGATTTCTAGTCATCTGGTGAGTTCGGCCTAGTTCCTGATATGCTAGGGCGACGAAACGTGGCAGGTATGTTAGGGATCCGAACAGATTGACTTGAGAACAGCCGTTTCCCCGACCCGACCATCGTGGGAGGAGTGGATGGATGGGGAGTCCGGAATCTAGTGGCGTGCATAACTTTTGAACGGGTGATAGGATTTGAATGAAGCTTGTCTGGTGGAAAGAGCTATCGCCTCGGATGTTCAGTGTCAAGTCCGGGCCGGGTCCGATACCTCTGGGGGGATGGGGGGGGGGGCGGAAAAATCAAGAAACTCTAAAAGCAGAGGGATTGCGACGGAACTTAAAGAATTAGGCCTAGATACGAAATCAACGGAGCCAGACGGTTTCGGGGCTCTGTGTGGGGGAGTTGGAGGGGTTTCCTTGAATTCCGGTTAGAATAGTTCCAGATGTACTAAAACAACGAAACTTTACAGGCATATTAGCGACCAGATTTAATCGAACCTGATACAACATACCCCCGTAAACTTCCGTTCCTAGATCCGAGCATTTTGGGGGAGCAAGGGAAGAGAAATACGGAAATTGACTTCTGTAAACTGCAACTGAGTGGTCTGATTTGAGTGAAACTTAATGGGTGATAAGAATCGATGGCCTCGACATGTAAAACATGCGTTCGAAGTATATGCGACCACGGTTGGGGGAATTGGGGGGGGGGTGAACTTTTGACATGTACAAAAAACAAACAGATGGACCGAATGAGATGCAAGTTCGACAGCGCCGAGTTTATGCGGCCTAGATTTGTTATTTGGCATCCGGGCCGGATTCGGCCAAGGTACGGGGGAGGGGGTATTGGAAACTTGCAGATAGGCTATGCTCCAATTTCAGTAAAACTTGATCGACAGGAAGAGGGAATTAAGAGATTTCAAGTCCTGTTCGGCCACAGTAGGGGGAGTTGGAGGGAGATTGTCGGAAATTTTGAGGCTTTCATAGGGGTCGAACGAGTGCATCAGTTTAAATGAAACATGGAACGTAGAGAAAGCATATACCCTAGATGACATATTTTGGGCCCGAACTGGATCCGACAACGTTGGTGGGGGGGGGGGGTACCGAAATTTTCCAAAAATGCTCAGATTAGAGTGAAACTTGATAGATGGTATAAAAGAAGATGCTTTAGATGGTCTATTTTTTAGCCCGAACCAGATTCGGTCACGGTAGGGGAGATAGAGGGAGTACCGGAAATCGTCTAGAACGTCTAGGGATCAAACGAATGGATTTATTGGGCTGAAATTTGGAAGTTTGAACAGTCATGTGCATTTGCCACAGATAATCGAGACGATGCCGGAACTGCTCAGAAGTGAGTGAAACTAAATATTCTATTTCTACTTCCGAACCGCATTTTTGGATGGCGAGTGTATTTCGTGACGTTCTCATCTACTTTCTTGTACTGCCTACTCGTAACAAGTGTCATATGAGCGCGTAGCTCTCGTTCTTTAAATCAGTCGATTTTTTGTCAAACAGTCGTTTTTCCCTCAAAAGAAGCAGGTAAAAATTACCAGCCAGTCGGTAAATACCGTGCTCCTCCCATACTTGGTAGTGTCATGATTCGCAGTCAGCAGTGATAAATATGATTCGCAGTCAGCTTGGTCTGAAGGAATATTTTTGCTCCCCCCCCCCCCCCCTCCCAAAAATTTTGGATAGTAACGCCTCTGCTAGCTTATAGGCCAAAAATTTACCTCCCCACTAGAATGAGCTATTCTAGCGTCTGCAGAATCCCTCCTGTCCTGGGAAATGAATTTCGAGTGTATCTTAAAATCTTCCTTGTCCTTTTGAAGCGTTGTTACCACCTCAACTCTCTTTGTAATCTACATTTTTCTATCTGTTCTGGGCACACTTGTTTCGCGGGTCTCCTGTCATTTTATTGCTGATGGCTTTTCCATTCTGTTACTTCTTTTTTCACTTATAGCCAAAGTTTGACCAAAACTCAATGCACATAACCATGTCTCTCGGTTTCCGTCTATACGGTATATCAATGTTATCCAGTCAGACTTCACTTCAACAACTAACCTATTTTACCTATTGTAATTTTGACTGGCTAAAATCTGAAAGACCGGAGTGAGGCAGATCCAATTCACATGGGAGTAGAACAAGTAGCCGCATTGCTGCCCCTTCGAGCTATCGGGGTTACAAAACCTGGTTTAAACGACACGACTTGTCCTAAGGGACGGGCTTCCGACTGAAGCTGTGCAAGAGTCGTTTTTTTAAACGACTCGGATTATTAGTTATTAAAATGAATGCCAGGGACCTCGGCGAGGCAAAAAAAACGACTGATATGAGTTAGCAAAAGGCCGAAATAAACGACTGATACGACTTAGCAAAAGGCAGGGGGGGGGTGAGTCACCCCCCCTCACCCCCCCTTCGGGCCACCCCTGACTACGGTGGTGGGATGGAAGAGGAGGCTCGGTAACACGTGTAAGAACCAAACGGACTGAGGGACGGAGAGGAAACTTGGATCGAGCAAAGCTACAGGTCCAGTATCCAGAAGGTCTTCCATTCGAGTGATTTGGTGGATGGTTGGAGCAGATTTGATATTTATGTGACCGAATCGCATGTGGGGAGGGAGGTTCCGGAAATTTTGTGATATGCATAGGGAAAAAAAGGAAGAGAGTAGGAAACTTGGACTGTATGAAAGTCATGAACCCGGATGTGCCATTTAAGGTCTGGACCGGATACGAACAGATACTGTGTAGATGGAAAATTACTCAAGTGACTTTACTGTGAGAAATTAGCTGGTTTATTTGTCATGGTACAAGTCCCTTATATAAAATTCTACTACATAATATCTATCTAATCCCGTGACATGGGGATGTGAAGTGCTTATATAGATTTGTCTTCGGCGGAATCACTGCTCCTATTATAGTGGTCTGCTTCTTCCTGACCATTGTAGTGGTTTGCGAAGTATGTTCAGAAGCCACTTTGTGGCTCAGTGGTAGAGCAGTCGGCTTGAAAGCCGAAGGTTCTGGGTTCAAATCCTGGGTGTCCGGACACAGGACCGTTTTTCCGATAAACTCCATGCAATCCCGGATTCCTCCTACCTCCGCCCACACACGGATGGCCGGATCCGGGAAAGATAGTTTCGTTGAGTACCGGTCGGGTCCTTGATATGAATGCCAAGTTTCATAGTCCTGGCTTATCTAGAAGTGCAGGAACTAGCAGAGGGATACATACGGATAGACAACCAACGGAGAGGCACCGTCATTATATGGCACTTGACTCGAAGGCTGCAACCATAGGCTACAATCACCTGCCATTGTACTACACATAAAATTTGTTAAAGGAGGGAATCCCCACTAATCGAGGAGATTTCTAGGGAATTTGGTGATTTCAAGGAAATTTCGAACGTTTACCGATGTTCAGTGACATTACGCTACCGTCCAGAGGGAATGACAAGTTTCACCGTCGTTGGACAGAGTGACCAACATAGTTTACGCGGTTGGACCCAACATACAGTTTTTTGTAAAATTTTTCATTCCTGCTCTGCCACCACAACCGAAGACTCTTTCTGCTAGTGCACTTGCTGATGACAAAAACAGAACAAACAAGAGCTACGAGCCCATATGGCACTTGTTACGAGTAGGCACGGCTCGGTTATGTCAATGATATATCTAGTGTTTGCTAGGTGTCTTCCCACCAAGTTTCATCTCGATCCCTCCACTCATAGCGTTTTCCAATATTTCCGGTTCTCCCCTCCAGCTCCCCCAACAGTCACCGGATCCGGTCCGGATTTTAAGTGGGTCGTCTGAGGCATGAGGTCTTTCCAAATATCAAGTTCCATCGAGATCCGATCACCCGTTCAAAAGTTATAAATACCTCAAGATTCCGGATTCCCCCTCCCTCCACTCCCCCACAGTGCCCGAATCGGCTCGGTTATGTCAATGATGTATCTAGTGTTTGCTAGGTGTCTTCCCACCAAGTTTCATCTCGATCCCTCCACTCATAGCGTTTCCCAAGATTTCCGGTTGCCCCCTGCAGCTCCCCCCAAAAGTCACCGGATCCGGTCCAGATTTTAAGTGGGTCGTCTGAGGTATGAGGTTTTTCCAAATATCAAGTTCCATCGAGATCCGATCACCCGTTCAAAAGTTATAAATACCTCAAGATTCCGGATTCCCCCTCCCTCCACTCCCCCCACAGTACCCGAATCGGCTCGGTTATGTCAGTGATGTATCTAGTGTTTGCTAGGTCTCTTCCCACCAAGTTTCATCTCGATCCCTCCACTCATAGCGGTTCCCGAGATTTTCGGTTGCCCCCCTCCAGCTCCCCCCCAAAAGTCACCGGATCCGGTCCGGATTTTAAGTGGGTCGTCTGAGGCATGAGGTCTTTCCAAATATCAAGTTCCATCGAGATCCGATCACCCGTTCAAAAGTTATAAATACCTCAAGATTCCGGATTCCCCCTCCCTCCACTCCCCCCCACAGTGCCCGAATCGGCTCGGTTATGTCAATGATGTATCTAGTGTTTGCTAGGTGTCTTCCCACCAAGTTTCATCTCGATCCCTCCACTCATAGCGTTTCCCAAGATTTCCGGTTGCCCCCTCCAGCTCCCCTCAAAAGTCACCGGATCCGGTCCGGATTTTAAGTGGGTCGTCTGAGGCATGAGGTCGTTCCAAATTTCAAGTTTCATCGCGATCCGATCACCCGTTCAAAAGTTAAAAATACCTCAAGATTCCGGATTCCCCCTCCCTCCACTCCCCCCACGGTGTTCGGATCGGGGAAGTGACTATTTCCAACTTAATCATTCGGGGACCCTGAGACGCCTGCCAAGTTTTATCGTCCTAGCTTATGTGGAAGTTCCCGAACTAGCAAAACATGGACAGACCGACGGACGGACAGAAATTGCGATCGCTACATGGCACTTGGCCGAAGGGCAAGTGCCATAAAAACCTGGACCCTTTGGAAGATATAGCTCCATGAAAGAGTATCTGAAACATATCACCTAAAAAGATTTGGCGGCAGAATTTTACCGGCGGCGTCCGGCTGAGTTATTTTTGGCAGCGCGACACCGACTCAGCCCTAGGCTAGGGTTTTATTATTACTCAGTTATATAGATTAGATAATTAAAAAAGCGCCATTTCTTATACAGTAGAGGTATGCTTATTTGCATTCGTGAACAGTTTCATCTGCCCATTTTCTAAAGGTTTATATTTTTCTAAGGGATGTTTTGAATGCTGATGTGAGTGATCCTGTAGACCTCCCTGACCATGGTGTGAGGACTGTCTTTGTCAATCTTGGAAACACGAAGATTGAACTTCTGTATCCACTAGGAGTCAAGAGTCCAATACAGGTACTTGCTAGAAAATCCTTCACCTTTTAGGAGATGTCACCATAGAGCAGGTGCAGAGAAATTTATGATTATCTTCGTGCCTATTGTCGAATTTCATCACATACCTTGTTATGAAAATTCTAGTTAGAAATAATCAATGACTTTTTCACATATCTAGTCAATAAACGCTGTCAACACCGGCATCATAGAATGTGCAGTGCAGACCAACGAAAAATCTCAACTGTAGTCTACATGAGAATATACTTGGAATATTAGAGACTGGCATTGTGTTTTTGTGTGACAAGTTGTCCTGCAGTACCTGACAGTTCAGTCTGAGTGCAATCGATGTATAAGCAGTGGGTACACAATCAAGTAGTCCCGGTGTTCTTAATTATGTTCCTGTTTTCAGAATTTCCTGGACAAGAGCAAAGCTGGAGGGCTACATCATATCTGTATTGAAGTTGATGACATAGAGGAAGCAGTTAAGACTGTAAAGGAAAAGAAAATTCGTTGCCTTAGCGAGACAACAAAGATTGGTGCACATGGGAAGCCAGTAATGTTCTTGCATCCGAAAGACTGTGCTGGTGTCCTAATAGAGCTGGAGCAAGCATAGCCGAACGTAGCGATTGAACGATTCGTTTTCTTTATTAGAAATAAAATTCGCAGTTGTAGATTACGATACCCGGGTCGGTACAGTGCGCTGATAGAAAATACCTTGTTCGAGGAATAAAAAAGTCGACGCTTTACATATACACGAAATCAAACGCTCAAGAGAAAATGTATGTGTTCACTATCAATGCTATTTATGCTCAGACCCATCAAAGCGAGCCTCTACGATCGTCCAGACAGACGCCAGATCATTCGTACTCATACACTGAGACCTCAGACAGTCTAAGTTCTTTCAAATCATAAAAAATTAAACGGGTGTCTTGTCAGGCGGTATCCAGGCCCCGCGAACCGATGATGACTAAAGCGTAGCTACGATAGGATGGAAAATTCGCCACGCAAGCCGGATTTTACGGCCTGAAGATGAAAATGCGTTCGACCGACAGAATTTGCGGGTCGATTGACTTTTGGCTTCAATACAGAAAACGCTCCGAGGGACGGATGCAGGGCAAGTAAAAGAAGTCGAAATTGACGGAAAACTGGTTTTCGTCAATTTTTTTCACTCTTACTGTGGACTATCGTATACCTTTTCCGTTCTTTCTATTTCCATATCCGCAAAAATACGGTCCGTGTGAACAGTTAAGTCCTGCATGAACATTTTATCATTTTATGCTATCTCAAGGATGTCGAGCCTTCTCATCTTTCACAACTGCAGATGCTAGCAACTTGACAAACTACTGGTTTATAAAATGTTAAGCATCCAGGCTTGGGGAAACGATCCAACCGAAATGCAAGGTACCATGAGGGTTCAACTGCGGCAATAACACTGACAGAAAAGGCTCTAGGATGACTGTCAGCTCTTCACTTGCTCAACCATTCGTGTAGACCGCCCTGGAGACAGCAGTATTTCTGCACTCAAGAATTAACTTCTAGTCTTAGACTGACGGCGGAATAGGTCACACACTCTTACACATCAGGAGCAATAAAAATTGCAAGAGAAAGGAAATAGGCCTAACTCCACTCAGCTGCCGAAAGCGTCGGTAGGTTCGCATCTAGGACATGGTCGTTTCGGAAATAAGGCTGCCTATGCCAGGCGGACTAGCGGCTGGAACGGGGCTATGGATTCGAAGGAACTGTTCACTATATCCTTTCAGTATCTCTGGTTCTGCCGCCGAGTCCCAGACAAAGTTCGGCCCCTCCAAGTCGTCGTCTACAAGGGTCTCGATGCCCCTTGACAACATCGCGTCAGCAAATGCCGAATCTGACAGTATATCAAACATATCACTGGAGACGTTGTATCCAGCAAGTTCCTCAAGTGCGTCTTCAAAACTTTCGCCACCAATTCCTAAAAGAAGAGAGTATGAACTGAAGGCATCGAAGACAAGAACACAATTAGCTCTATTTGCCACTGTCTAGGGAACCGGGAGCTGTACTTTATGTCCCATGGGCTACGGAACCGGTAGTTCTCACGGAAATCAAACCATATGAGCTGCGATTACGGGATCTGACGTCATTGACTAACGGAAACTTGTATGTGCTGGCTCCCGTTCCGGTAGTAAGTGAAAATAGCTCACGAAAATTTCATCGCACCAGCTTCTCGTCCGGTAGTCTCACGGAATTGTGTACTCAGAAGTTAGGGAGCGGGTAATTGATACCGGAAACTGTATAATTGGAGCTTGTGTCCCGACAGTGTACGTGGAATATAGAACTCACATAATGGTTTGGATGAGAGCTAGGATGCCGTAATTTTTAAAATGACCAGCTCACGAACACAGATGGCTATGGGCTAGGGTTCCGGTAGTGCCAAAAAATAAAAAAAGACCAAAGGTTTCGATGGGATCCCAAAAATTCAATATTTGATCCAGACAATTCGGTCTTGTCTTCGCCAGACTCCTTGAACATTTAAATATTAAAATTCAAAAACAGGTTAATCATCTGAGAAAAACAAGCTCAGGTATTGAATCAGCATGTGTGTTTACCCCTATAAGCCATCTCTGTTTTGACGAAAACTTCCTGCCACTTCTGCCAATTTCCCGGTTTCGGCCGAATTCCGAACTACTTTTCCGGCGAAAAAACAAAGCTCAAAAATGAACTCCGCGTATCTTCTTTCCCCAATACTGTACATCTAATCAACTTCAAATAACAAGACCAAAGGTGTCGATGGGATCCCAAAAATCTAATATTTGATTCAGACAATCGAGTCTTGTCTTCGCCAGATCCAGTCTTGGACAGGCTAATTATCAGAGAAAACCAAGTTCAGATATACCTCTATAAACCATATCTATTTTGACGATGACCGGGACTTCCTGCCGATTTCCGAGCGAACTACTAGCCCAGCAAACAAAAAAAATACAGAAACAAAACCAGCGTATCTCCTTATCCCTATAAAGAACATCTAATCAACTTTGAATAAAAGTTTGACTTAAAAAAAAATCCGGTTACAACCGGATTCCGGAAAAATTATATGTCCGGGTAAAAAAACATCGTCATAAACCGACTCAGCCTCCCTTCTTACCCCTTAATCTGTCATCTACTCGAACTTTTGCTTTTAACAAATTTTCCGGTTTTGGCCGGATTCCGGGCGAACTACTTGTCCGTCAAGAAAATGATTTTCACCATCGTCTTCAGCATGTCTTCCTACCCCTCAATCGAACATCTAATCAACTTCAAATAAAACTTTCACTTTTAACAAACTTTCCGGTTTTGGCCGGATTCCGGGCGAACTACTCGGCCGATGACAAAATGATTTTCCCCATCGTGCTCAGCATGTCTTCTTACCCCATAATCGACTATCAAACTATCAACTCGAAATAAAACTTCTAATTTTAACAAACTTTCCGGTTTTGGCCGGATTCCGGGCGAACTACTTGTCCGTCAAGAAAATGATTTTCACCATCGTCTTCAGCATGTCTTCCTACCCCTAAATCGAACATCTAATCAACTTCAAATAAAACTTTCACTTTTAACAAACTGTCCGGTTTTGGCCGGATTCCGGGCGAACTACTCGTCCGATGACAAAATGATTTTCCCCATCGTGCTCAGCATGTCTTCTTACCCCATAATCGACTATCAAACTATCAACTCGAAATAAAACTTCTAATTTTAACAAACTTTCCGGTTTCGGCCGGATTCCGGGCGTACTACTTATCCTTCGAGAAAATGGTTTTCACCATCGTCTTCAGCATGTCTTCCTACCCCTAAATCGAACATCTAATCAACTTCAAATAAAACTTTCACTTTTAACAAACTGTCCGGTTTTGGCCGGATTCCGGGCGAACTACTCGTCCGATGACAAAATGATTTTCCCCATCGTGCTCAGCATGTCTTCTTACCCCATAATCGACTATCAAACTATCAACTCGAAATAAAACTTCTAATTTTAACAAACTTTCCGGTTTCGGCCGGATTCCGGGCGTACTACTTATCCTTCGAGAAAATGGTTTTCACCATCGTCTTCAGCATGTCTTCCTACCCCTAAATCGAACATCTAATCAACTTCAAATAAAACTTTTACTTTTAACAAACTTTCCGGTTTTGGCCGGATTCCGGGCGAACTACTCGTCCGATGACAAAATAGTTTTCACCATCGTGCTCAGCATGTCTTCTTACCCCATAATCGACTATCACATTAGCTGTTTCAAAATATTTTGTTTGCCCCTTCATTTAAACCCCCTCCCCCACCCCTAAATGTAGGGCTACATAGCCCATCTACGAACTTGACTGGTCCGACGACCCAACGAATCCTCACACCAAGTTTCATCAAAATATCTCACTCCCTTCGAGAGTTATCGTGCTTACAGACGGACGGACAGACGGACGGACGGACGGACAGACGGACAACTTTTGCGATGTCATAGGTATCCCTCCACTTACGTTTTGGGATCCCAAAAACTCAACTTATAACAAATTTTCCGGCTCCAGCCGGATTCCCGTCGAACTATATGTCCGGGTAAAAAATGATTGTCATACACGGATTCACCATCTCTTTACCCCTAAATCGAACATCGAATCAACTACAAATAAAACTTAACTTTTAACAATTTTCGGTTTTGGCCGGATTCCGGGGGAACTACTTGTCTGGGTACAAAATTGTTTTCACATAAGTGTTCAGCATGTCTTCTTACCCCTAAATAGAACATCTAATCAACTTGAAATAAGACTTTTACTTTTAACAGACTTTCCGGTTTTGGCCGGATTCTGGGCTAACTACTTGTCCGGCGATAAAACGGTTTTCACCATTGTGTTAAGCATGTCTTCTTAACCCTAAATCGAACATCTAATGAACTTCAAATAAAACTTTTACTTTTAACAAACTTTCCGGTTTTGGCCGGATTCCGGTCGAACTACTTTTCCGATGACAAAATGGTTTTCACCATCGTGTTCAACATGTCTTCTTACCCTATAATCGACTATCACATTATCTGTTTAAAAATATTTAATTTGCTCCTTAATTTAAAACCCCTCCCCCACCCCTAAATGTAGGGCTAAATCGCCCATCTCCGAACTTGACCTTACTCTTGACCCAGATAATCCTCACACCAAGTTTCATCAAAATATCTCATTCCCTTCGAGAGTTACAGTGCGCACAGACGGACAACTTTTGCGATGTCATAGGTATCCCTCCACTTACGTTTTGGGATCCCAAAAAGTTGAACTCACGGACCCGTGTCAGTCATTACACAATCTGGGGAATACCCAATGGTCTGGAAAAATGGGTTTGTAACACCAATTCCCAAGAAGGATACTCCAAAAGACTTTTCAGGAGTACGCCCAATAACACTAACACCCATATTTAGCAAAGTTTACGAGAGTTTTCTTTCATCGTGGCTCAAGGATTTCATTTTGACCCAGATTGATCCGAGACAATATGGAAACATGCGCAAGACGTCTACCACGCATTATCTGGTCAGTCTACTTGACAAAATCCTTAAACACCTGGACGAACCAGATCACTGGATCAACCTTATCGCCATTGATCTTAAAAAAGCTTTTGACCTCATCTTCCATTCCACTCTGCTAAGGAAGCTTTTAAATGATTTTAGTGTCCATCCTTTCCTTGTCCGACTAATCGCAGCTTTCCTTTCTGACAGGTCCCAGAGAACAAAGTACGGAAATGTCTTTTCTGACCAACTACCAGTTTACTGTGGTGTGCCCCAAGGCACTATCCTCGGACCTCTACTTTTCCTGGTCATGATCAATGACCTTGCAGGCTCCTGTGACGACCGTTGGAAATTCGTCGATGATCTGTCGGTCTTGGAGCGTTGTTACAAAAATATCCGGAGCAGTGCAGCCACCATAATGAATGACATTAGTGAAGAAGCTTCAGTCAACCAAATGACCGTCAACCAAGACAAATCAGCCGTCCTAACTGTATCTTTTCTCAGGTCCAATCCAACTTTCCAACCTGACCTACCTGATCAAAGCAGAGTGGAGGAGCTCAAACTTTTAGTTGTTCATCTAACTTGAGATCTCAAGTGGGATAAGCAAGTACAATCTATGCTGAAAAGAGCAAATATGGGCATAAGGTCTCTCAAAATGCTCTCCCGCCATGGCACCCCGAAACACCACCTCCTTCGCATTTACCTTGTGTTCATTCGCCCTTCCATTGAATACTGCTGTCCGGTATGGCATTTCGGTTTAACACGGGAGCAGTTGGAACGCCTCGAGAGGATCCAGTACCGGTCTTTACTAATAGTATCAAAATCCCGTACATTTCCCTTCTTAACGAGTTCGGTCTCGCATCTTTGTCAAACCGTAGACACCAACTTTCTACTAAGTTTGGTGAACAACTACTGGAAAACCCCAACCATCGGCACATCCTTCCCCCTCCCCACATTCCCGACCGCATAAGGCCACAGAGAATGGCAGCACAAGCAGTTCCTAAGCTCCAACCCATTCGGGCAATTCATGCGCGGTACGAAAGAAGTTTTGTCCCCTCCTTTGTGGGTTTTTTCAACGCGAAATTTTAAATTCTTTTCCCCTTTTTTGTATTATTTATTGAATTTTTAGCGTTTTAGTTTGTTGCAATTCTTGTTCTTGTGTAATTATTTAATATTTGACTATGTAAAAGCGCAATTGTATATAGTTATGTTTGACGAGATAACAAATATCCGGTTTTTTGTGAATACCGTAAGGAATGTTTATCGAATAATAAAGATTGATTGATTGATTGAGTGCAGACTAGGAAACCGGAAAGTGAACATTTTTAACTTACGGAACCCAACTCCTGCGGGCTAGGGTTCCGGTAGTGCCAAAAATTAAAATAAAAGCTCACAGACACGCGTCAATATCGACTTTGAGTCCGGTATAGTTCATGGAATTCAACTTCAATGAGTTTGTAATTTTGGCACTACCGGAACCCTAGCCCGCAGGAGTTTGGTTCCGTGAGTTAAAAATATTCACTTCCGATTTCCTAGTCTGCACTAACATGGGTCCGTGAGTTCAATTTTTTTTTTTTTGCAATACCGGAACCCTAGCCCATAGCAATCTGTGTCCGTGAGCTGGTCATTTTCAATCAAATACTTGTTGCTCCCGGTACCTTAGCTCTCAATATATGGATTCCGGTAGTAAATTTTTTCCATTGTTATTTTCTCTAAGTCAGTGAAAATCCCGGCATCCTAGCTCTCATCCAAACTATTCCGTGAGTTCTATATTCCACGTGGACACTGCCGGAACACAAGCTCCAATTGTACAGTTTCCGGTATCAACTACCAGCGCCCCAGCTTCTGAGTACACAATTCCGTGAGACTATCAAGACTCTATCAAGACCGAAAATAACACGGAAGGGGATGCATACGGTGGAGATTAGGATTTCTTGGGTAACAGTGCATTCCCAAATTAATGGTTCGCCCTTCGATAGGCCGTAAAAAAGGGGGTCAGTCTCTCCGAACTGGACAGTTTGCCTGTCTAAAGAGGAAACTATCCTACAAGCAGGTTTGAATGAGTATGAATCTATTCTTTCTTAATCGAAAATAATCCATTTTGGTCGCATATGTAGCTTGCAGCTATTCATAATGGCGTGGTGACACAGCTCACCGCTTCCACCTTATCACTCAAAGCACGGGCAAGCCAGAGGCAAAATTAATGTAAAAAAGGTTTCTGATCAATAAAGATCCATTGAAAGCGTCTCTCTACGACTGTTGCGGGGATTGATTCATCTGAAGTCTACTCTACGAGTTCCCAACAGCCTTACCTCCATTCTCAAAGATTCCACGAAACGCCTCTGTCGGGAACGCATCCGCCAGATCATCATCGTAGTCCACCTGGTCACTCAAGTTTCCCACGGATTCGACTTCCATTGCTTCTTCGCTTACGGACTCGTGATGGACTTCGGTACGCGGCAGGCGCTCGCTTCTCGCGTCACTCTCTGCCCACCCTGAAAGTTCAAACAAAAGAACGTGTACTTTTGCTGGATAGGAAAGTCCTAACAGAATAACTGGCTTACTTCAGATTTGCTATGAGCGTGTTCCACCCTTCTAACAATAGTTACTAGTAGTTACTATTTCCGTTCCATCGTCACGAAAAGTTACTACGCTGACCGTTCCAACCCTGTCGGAATAGTAACTAATAGTTACTATTTGCTTACCATGCTCGAGAGCGTAGTAACTACGCATCTCTGTAACGTGATTGGTCGGATTCGCCCCTGGCGTGAGATCCTGCTGGAAAATAGAAAAATCGTTCCAGCCTTGACGGCAAAAAAAACAGAATTATTGACGTCACGCGTAGTAACTACGGTAAGCAGGATGGAACACGCTGTATATGACAGGACTGCCCAATATCTCCTGCTCATACGTACAAAACAAACGACAAGCCCAATAAATGTTAAAGCAGAATTTCGACCGGATTTAAAAGAAAACCTGGATCGCATTCAGTTTCAAAACATTCAGGTTTAATTCCTCTAAACCTGGTGACATGCTGACAAACGAAAACCTGCAAGCCTACCTGGTTTGGACTGAATAATCCGGTTATTATTGGCCGTTTTCCGCAAGCTCACGCTTGTTACAGGAGATTTTAATTTCCGACTTCGCTGCGAAGCCCGTCCATCTCTATCCTGAACCGCGGAGGGTCGACCTCTTTTTCTTGACTTTTGTCGTGGAACTCGGCGCTGCAAGGACTTACCCTATAATACAAAAGAAATAATGAGACTGTCCTGTTTCATGGACCTGCGCCATAGTTATTATGATAACTTAAGGCCTGATGATGTCCTCACTTTCAATCACAACGGTCTCAGAGGGCACAACTTGAAAATGAGTGGTAAGAAATGTCGAAAAGACATTGGAAAATGGAGCTTTAGAAACCGAATAGTAGAATATTGGAATAATCTTCCCAGAAAGTGTTTTAAATTCCGAAAATAACAACCAATTCAAAGCAGGCGTCGACTACAATCTGGCTGAAATTCAATTTAGTGTGTAAAGTGTCCCGAGAAATTTATAGAGGCGCCGAATAGTAGAATATTGGAACAATCTCCCAGAAAGTGTTGTAAATGCCGCAATTCAAAGCAGGTGTCGAATACAATCTGGCTGAAATTCAATTTAGTGTATAAAGTGTCCCGAGAAATTTATAGAGGCGAAAGCCTTATTATTGCAATTATATTACTATAAGACACGGAATCGGGGATTCAGATTTTTTTAGCTTTCAGCCGATTGACGTTTTTACAGCGTCTGGAGTTCTTTTAAAAGTTTATGTAGGCGGCAACCAGAAGACCATACACGACCATTATGATAGACTCCCTGGGGAAAGGCTCCAGCGTCCCCGACTACCGTTATGGCGAGCAAGAACATTGCTACAGTTCAAACAAGTTTCCAATTTCTGAAAAATAGGAAAAACCTGCCCCACTCCGCTCTGTTCCGACTTCTAACCTAATTTCAACTGCACGGCGAGGGGTTATTCACTAGGCATCGCACTGCAGGCTACATCTAGCCTCAGAATCTGTCTGTTTTATAGTCAGTCTCGAACAGAAACTTGAACTTTGTGCGTCAAAAGCTGTTTGTTCTTACAATCCGACCTCGCTAATACAGAACTTCCAAAACTGATAGTTTTCGAAGTCGGGTTTCGCTGTCCTCAGTGTGTAAGGCTATTTTGAGACTCGAAACTTATTACTTTCTACTCAAGAGCTCAACTCAGGGTTGTCACATTGCTGTTTTCTTACAGATCGCAGATCTAGGCCTTCGCCATCTCCCGCACGCCAAGTTCTGACCACCTCCCCTGCAACTCTTCCGTCACCGGATCCCGTCTGGATTTATGAATGACACATCTAGGTTCTATAAAAAGGTCCTGCCCGCGTATGTCATTCCCGAACCGAGACTCCATTTGCACCTACTTCGTCAGTTGTAACTAATTTCACACAGTAAACTAATCTAGCAGAATACAAAGGAAAATGCACCCATAGCTTTAAAATATATAAATGGTATATCTAGGGCCTTTGCCTGTCATTCAAGCTCAATCTCGTCCCGATTCATCCACTCTCAGTATGCCATCAGACCCCCCCCCCCTCACCCCAACAGTTTGTGGATCCAATCTGGACATAAAAAGAAACGCCTGGGAAAGTGCTTTTGTCAAGTATCAGGTTTACCACTCCAACTTGGATGGTCGGATCCCGGGAAGTGATAATTTCTATGTCAATGTGGGCAGGTCCCTAATACGCCTGTTAAGCTTCATTGACCTACACTGTAAAAAGTTCCTCGGAGTAAGGATTAAAGTTAACTGCAGCATTTGTTACTGGGACTAATCTTATCTCTACTGAGATATGATTAATCCGAATTAGAGATAAGATTATCTTTTTAAAGACACGATTAATCCCAGTAGGAAATACTGCAAGATTGTTTTTTACAGGGTAGCCAATCTGGAAGTACCTTAATTCGCGTGCTACAAGGTTTCCGTTACCCCCCCTCCCCCCCCAGCTCCACCTGTAGTTGGATAGTCGTATCCAGACAGCCACAAGAGTCATATGGTTACTGGTTAGGTCTCTAATATGACTGAAAAGCTTCAGCGTCCTGGCCCATCTGTTTGCCTGAGCAAAATTCCCAGTAGGGCCATTTTAAAGTGTCATAAACTGCTTACCACTGACGCAAAATGGTCTGAGCAGAGAGGGACTTCACAAAGGCCAGGGATGGCAGGTACTCCGCAAGGTATGTTGTCCACACCAACACAAGACTCGAACAACGTTTGGCTTGAACTCTGAAATATGTGATTCCGGCAGAGGCTCGAGCAGGGTAGCGCTACGGCGTCACAGGCAGGAATATCGTCGTCCGACACGAACTGGCACCGTCTTTTCGAATATAAACGTAACTTGGCCCTAAGAAGAAAAGAAACTTACTCTCTACTCTTAAGTTCATCAACCAGGGACTTTTCCTGGAGTCAACAATCACACCTTCCGTACAGAACTGAATGGAAAGGCGTCTCCTTCAGGATCTGTAGTCTGACACGAGGTGCAATGTTGGTACGCCTGATGTGACCCAGACAATCAAGTCCCAAGTTGGCCTAAGGGCAACACGTCCGCTCCTTTCCGAAAGTTCTTTGCGGTAGCCCTTTATAACTAGAGACCTTTTTGAATCGATGTTATTAACTTAATACCAATTTTGCCTCTGTGGCCAGACTGATTGGTTGGTTAAGATGGCAAAAGAAACGCGACCGTTCGTTCATTATCTATTTTATCCTAGCGGTATGAAAGGGGAAGTTTAAGAGATGAAAAATTCAGGCGGCGAACAGGACTGCAAAAGAATCGGCAATCCGGCTCCTATCCTAGCAGTATACGAGAAATGTACGTAAGTAGGACAGGCTTCACATCCTATCTGGCTTCTAAAACCCAAGTAGACAGCGTTCATGAGAATACATCAGAGCGACTTTGAGCACTTCTCATAAAATTACGGAAAAAAGATTTCAGATGGCAGGCTGTCGCACTGTCAGGAATTTCCCACCTCGCAAGCGGGGTGTAATAAAAGTTAATCCAGAAAGCAGGTGGTAAGTTGCACCTGACAACCAGAAAGTGAACAAGAGCTGGTAGCTCATATGGCACTTGCAAGGCTGGGTCAGAGGATTAAAGTAGGAATTCGTCAATTCGTGGGTTTGTTGTGTAATAGTCATAGGTCCTTGGAAATCACGAGAATGTATTGTTCGTAAAAACTATTATATTTGTGCATTTGGCCGTGATGATGCGCACTTTAACGGCGCTAGAGATTCATCCGTAATGAACAATTTTGAAGCACAAATGATGATAAGCTCATTGGAATCATAGAAATGTATATTTTGCTCAAAACTATTGTTAGTATTTTAAGAAATTCAGTTGTAAGCAAAACCCGTGAGGCAAAAATGATTACGGGCCTTTGGGGATCATGAATATATATCGTTTGGTTAAAGTACTTTCTTTTACTTTTCGGTTAAGAAACTCACTTTAAAGGACACCTGAACAATGAAACCATACTTGAACACACCATGGACAATGCATTTACAGACACGGAGGACGCGGAGAGCATTCTTCTCCTGAGCGTGACGTTTTCAAAATAGGGATGATTGTTTCCGGAGGTTTGCACATGCAGACTCCAAGACAAAAAGCGCAATTCATTCAAATCTTGTACAGCGCTGGCCGGATCGTATTGGAATTTCTTCTAGATGTACGTTTGGGCTTATCTGGTTAAAAAATATTCCAGAAGAATCGTTGATTGGAGACACTTGTTCATTTCTAAAATCGCTCGGTACTGAAATAATGACAGATGCAAAATGGAGCAAAAATCATAGCTTGGAAACGGTATTTCGTATTTGGATAGGGTTTTCTGCAGGCAATGTTAACGGACGTCATACAGATAGGGATGATACTTGGTACTCTTCATTCAGGTGTCCTTTAAGGGTGCTAAAAATTAGTTTTTGAGCAACACCCTTAAAATATAATGTATAATTACTTAAAGGTATTCTTTTTACTTTGTGGTTAGGATTAGTACTTTAAGGTTAGGATTAGTACTTTAAGGGATGGTCGGATTTGAAAAGTTACAATTTCTACGGCAATCTTGTCACGTTTCTAATGTTCAAGCCAAGTTTCATCGCCCTGGCACATCTGGAAGTACCTTAATTCGCGATCACCGAAATTCATCCCCCCCCCACCACCAGCTCCCCTCACAGTGCCCGAATCCGGTCCGGTTTTGTTAATGATGTATCTAGTTCTTGTCCTTGTTCTTCCTACCAAGTTTCATCCCAATCACGCCACTCTAAGCGTGTCACAAGATCCCCCCCCCCCCCCACATTCATCGGATCCGGTCCGGACTTAAAACGGGACGCCCGAGACACGTGGTCTTCCAAAATATCAAGTTTCGTTAAGATCCGACCACTCGTTCAAAATTTATACCTACCTACCTCAATATTCCAGATTCCCCCTCCCTCCACTCCCTCGCGATGGTTGGGTCGGAGAAATGACTATTTCTAAGCCAATCATGTCAAGTCTCTTATGTTCAAGCCAATTCTCATCGTCCTAGTTTATCTGGAAATACCTTAACTCGCGATAGCCCGAATTTCGGACTCCCCCCTCCATCTGACTCCCCCCACAGTCCCCAAATTCGATCCGGTTGTATCACTGACGTATCTAGTTCTTGTGCTTGTCCTTCCCGCCAAGTTTCATTCCAATCGCTCAAGTCTAAGCGTGTCACAAGATATCCGGACCCCCCCCCCACATTCATCGGAGCCGGTCCAGACTTTCAATGGGTCATCCGAGACACGAGGTCTTTCCAAATATCAAGTTTCGTTAAGATCCGATCACCCGTTCCAATGCTATACATTCCTCAAAATTCCGGATTCTCCTCCCTCCACTCCCCCACGGTGGTCGGATGGGGAAAATGAGTATTCCCAGGTTAATCCCGTCGGATCCCTGAATTGCCTGCCAAGTTTCATTGTCCTAGCCCACCTGGAAGTAACTTAACTCCATATCACCAGAATTCTCGTACCCCCCTCCAACTCCCCCCACAGTGCACGAATCCGGTCCGGTTCTGTCAATGATGTACCTATGGCTTGTGCTTATTCCTCACGCCAAGTTTCATCCCGATCACTCCACTCTACTCCTGTCACATGATTTCCGGTTCCCCCTCCGACTCCCTCCACATTCATCGGATTCGGTCCGGACTTGAAATGGGACATCTGAGACATGACGTCTGTCCAAATATCAAACTTCTTTAAGATCCGATCACCCGTTCGAAAGTTATGCATGTCACTAAATTCCGGATTCTGGCTCCCCTCCCTCCCCGAACGACGGTCGGATCGAGCAAGTGACTATTTCCAAGTTAGTTTGGTCAAGTCCCTAATACGCCTGCCAAGTTTCATCGTCCTGCACATCTTGAAGTACCCTAACTCGCAAACACCAGACTAACCGACAGACCGACCGACCGACAGACGGAAATGTGATCGGTATATGGCACTTGGCCGGAAGGCAACTGCCATAAAACCGCATCACATTATGACATATACTAGGATCGGAGAACCTACATGGTCTACTTCGAGATCTTTTTTCTATCACTTGGGGCTTTCGTGTGAAGATTGCCAAACAAGAAAATATAAAGCAGCTAGAAATACAAAATTATGCCGCTGGTTCTTTGAAGCTCTAAGATGTACATTCATGACACGGCGGCAAAAATGCGCGAAGCCGGCAAACTCACCCATCCGTCTATTATTTACCTGTTGCTAATCAGAGGCTTTCCAACTTCCTTGTGCCCCAGCAAACTTTTTGTAGTTTCTACTGATTCCTGTCTAAGTGCGGCTATCAGGTCCAAGCCACCGACATAATCGAACTTTCTCAAACAGCTCAGCGTTTGTTTTTTACACGATATTAGTTCCTTAGCAATTCTATTTCCACGTCTCCGAGATGAACGGGATTGACGTGTGTTGTGTGCCAAGTCCAAACGCTGTTGCAGGCAGACGAACTGTCCGTCGTCTTCACTGTCGGAGCTGTCAAGTGGACCTGAAAGGAAGATCTAAATACTGCCTGTTTTTTTCACGTCTTTCGTTTGGTGTTTCAAAACAACCTCAAAATTAGCAAACATTTTCAACCAAATGTTTGCATCAAATTCCACAGAAGTTACTACGCTTGTTCCAACCCATAATCTCCTACCAGTAAGGATTGAACATGCAATGCCCTAGAACAAAATCTACCAGACTGATGTCCATAAGACACTCAAAAAGGAGCAAAGGAAAGCTTCAGGGCCAGACAAGGTTTCTGCCAGATTACTGAAATAAATAGCAAATTTTAACGCCGAACCTCTAAGCACAATCTGTTGAACTTGTTGCTTTCTGATGAACTCGATGACTCCGGATTGGAAGATTGTCCAGGTCACTCCTATTTATCAAGTTTCATAAAGATCCGATCACTCATTCGAAAGTTATACCTGTATCAGGATTCCGGATAACTCCCTCCACTCCCCTCCGACTTTCCCCACAGTGCATGGATCCTGTCCGGTCCTGTCAACTATGTATCTAGGCCTTGTGCTTGTTCTTCCTACCAAGTTTCATCCCGATCCTTCCACTCTGAGCGAGTCACTCAACTCCTCCACAAGTCACCGGATCCGGTCTGGACTTGAAGTGTAACATCTGAGACAAGAGGTCTTTTCAAATATCAAGTTTCATTAGGATCTAATAGCCTGTTCAAAAGTTATGCATACCTAAATATTCTGGGTTCCCCCTCCCTCCACTTCCTACGAGATGCTCGGATCGGGCAAGTGACTATTCCCAAGTTAAATAGAATAGAATAGAATAGTAATTTATTCGCTCACACTTTCATGGTCACAAAACCAAAATTGGTGAGTACTGTCGTGCACAAATTTATCAGTATAACATATACATTTAAAAGCACGTACAAATGGTCAAAGGCTATTTAAGATTTCAACAATCTTCGGTATAAAGCTATTTTGGTAACGGCTGTTTTTGGCCACTACTGGTTGGAACATTGGGACCTACGTAGAGACTCCTCTCTCTTACCTTTCCCTTACATTGTTGTATGGGGGAGGGAGAAACTCATTGTAGATGGGATGCGAAATAAGTTCTGTACCGATCTCGAGGCATAGGTTCAGTCTCCGTTTCTTCAATGTATCAATAGTGTACGTGCTTAAAAGAAGGGAGGTACTTTTGGGCCTTTATGGATAATATGGAGAGCGCGTTCTCGGATTCTTTCAATACGTGAGTTTTGATCTGCAGTTAGACCAAAATGCCACACTGCGCATGCGGGTCCTTAATATGCGTGCCAGGTTTCGTCGTCCTAGCGCATCTTGAAGTACCTTAACTCGCGATCACCCGACTGACCGACAGACCAAGCGACCGAAAACTGATCGGTATATGACACTTGTCCGGAAGGCAAATGCAATAAAAAGGTAGTAAAACAGACCCAGGGAACGAACTATCGACCTATAAGCCTAACATAACTGGTCTCTAAAACAATGAAAGGCATCATTAACGATGCCTTCCATCATTACTGGACCACCCGAACACTAACAACTTAGTGTTCCTATGTCAACACGGATTTCGGTCTGGGAGACCAATTGAAACTAACCTCGCTGAGACTTAATTGTTTCTCTTGGACCTAGCGATTGCTTTTGAGAAGCGTTCCCTGAAACTCCTCAAACTCAAACATAGCTATAACAATTACAGTCAATAGTAGCTCTGTGGATCTGCAACTTCCTCGGCGGGGGGAAAACAAATTGCCTCGGTTAGGCCTATATACCAAGAAGGCAGCAGGGTGTTGTCAGATTCACACCTGAGTGCCTCAAGGGACGAAACTTGGGACCCACCCTATACAATATCCATATCAATGATGTTCCTCTAGTTGTCAAGAATACCATACAGTTATATGCGGAAGGCTCAATCTTGTCAAACACAGAAACCCAAGTGCATTTTTGCAGAAATAACTGGACAATTTGTGCTGCTGTGCGGCACCGTGGCTGCTGGAATATAACTTCTGTCAGAGTACTGCTTCTAAACACACGCCCGGCAACCATATAAAACGCCAATCCAGGAATCCGATGAACAGCGTGACCTAGGTGTTACCATTGACAGGCCGACCGACCAACCGACAGAACGACGGAAAAGTGATCGATATATGGCGCTTCGCCGGAAGGCAAGTGCCATAAAAACGGTGGAACCCAAAGTGGCTACAGTGGCCGCAAAACTGAGGTATAATTGACAGTATTGCACAGTAAATATAAATATAAATGCTACTTAAAAAGCGTGACTCACCAGGTGGCAGAATTCGCTGATTCGCGGCCCTGCAGGATCTTCTTCTTTCCAAGATTCGCGCCAACGGACTGACTTCATGCACAAGTTTTTGATAAATGTGAAAGGACGAATCCTTCCACTCTTCGTTGACTTGAACTCTCTCCCGCCTTGATTGTCTATTAATATTTCTCTGTCTTTTGGCTGTTCCGAGATTCCCGGGCTGTGACTTCCTGGCAAACACTAGAGAGGATGGGCATCTCGGGGAGTCCACAACATCTGCACCATGATCAATTTCTGAAGTTCCGCCTATTCTGACATCACATGATGCTGGAGCAAAATACGAAAGCTGCTCCTCAGTCCGACAAGGCAAGTGCTCGACGCTAACGCTGCCAATCTTGTTGCTCCTATCACAATCAAAAGTACTTCCATTTTCAAAGGCTTTAAGGGTCAATGACGCTATCTCAGATGAATGGGGATTCAACAAAGAGCCATTGTTCACAGGAACTCCAGGATTAGTTAACCCTTTGCCGTTCTTTTTGTTAACTTTAGTTTCATTGCAGAAATCTTTTTCTTTCAGGTCTGACACATGGTTGACTGTTTCTATTCGCTCAAGTTTGATTCCAGGTGGAAGCATGGGTGAAGATTTCTGAGGGTCTTTCACAACTCTCTTTTTAGGAGACAGTATAGGAGCACTGTTGAGACACCCGGGGTTGTTTATCCGAAGCACTGAAGTCTGATTCTTTCTCTTTTCCATTGTGGTCTGTGAGACAATGATCTTCGAGATACTGACAGCAGAAGCTGGTGCTGTTGATGGCCTAAGCGGCATCTGAAGTGAAGAGGCACATTTTGACCCTTTTCTGCTCTTCACTTTTGGTACTTCTTTCAGGAATGTTACTTCTCCATCTACCTCTTGTTTTGGAACAGGTTCAATTTGACTATGTCCCACTTTCAGACATTTTTTTTCAGCTTTCAAGACTCTGGCCTTTTTTATTATCTCTGGTCCATTACTCTGGCTTACTGCTTTCACTGATGACAATTTAACGGGTTGCAGTACCGTCCCAGAAGAAAAAGATGTAGAGGCCAAGAAAATGGGCACTGACTGCTTATTCCCAACACCATTCATTGCAGAATTTAAAATAAGGGAAAGAACAGGCTGCCCTGATCTTCCATTGGCTATAATCCTTCCAGCAGTTTGAGATCCTGGCACACCTAAACTGGTAAATGCCAAACTTCCAGCAAAAGCTTTCAAAGGAACAGCAATGAGCTTTGGCTGAATCACCTTTGTTGAGGGATTGCTTGTTCGTTTTTCGACCGGTGCAGACATGGCTTGTGAAGCTGGGCATACTAGTGGCAGTTTATTGCTGCTTCCTGCTACCAGATGTTCATTCACACTTGGTGATGTTTTCTGCACATGATTCACACTTGAAGTCTGCTTAAAACCGTCAAGCATACAAAATTCCGAGGTCCCAATTGCTGCATTCCAGGTACCAGGCACAATGTCAATGCTGGTAGCCATAGAGAACCTTCCTGCCACATGTGAGTTTCCTACAAACAGTAAACAAATGAACAAGCTGATGAGGATTATCACTCTCTATGTGGGAATATGAACACAGCCATCCAGGCCTGATCAGGATTTATGTCTGTATCAAACAAAATAATTCAATAAGAAATTCATAAAGTATCTCCAGAGACTAGGACCCATGGTATGGATGCCTCGAGTTTCTCAGTAGAATTCTAGTTTGATTGATACCTGGATGGTTAAAGCTATAATAATACCTAATGTATGCCAAATACACAATCACTTCTTACTCCTAAAGATTATATTTTCTCTGAATTCCAGCTTCCTAGAACATCACTGTTACATGCAATCAATCAATCAATTACTTATTATACCAAATTATCTACTGGATAGCATAGGCTGACGACGATATTAGCATACATTAGATGTACAGGTAGAGTAAAGGTGTAACTCTGAATGTCAACTAACGTTGGGCATTCGGTCTTCCACAAATGCCTGATTTTTGGATGGGCTATCCCAAAAATTAAGTATATATACAGACAGGAATACTAAGTAGAAGTTACGCTATGCCGAATGCTAGAAACTGTAGCCCCCCAAAACAATACTGATGGTTAAAGTGAAATTCAACAATGGGATAGGGGTGTGGGATAGGAAGCCCCTGCATTTTGCATAGATCAGATTCTGTTTGGCATAACCTAACATGCCTTTGGCATCAGTTTGCTGACTGTTTGGCATAGGTTATTAAAATTCTGGGTATAGCTACGGTTTGGAATCGCCTATCCAAAATAAAAAAGACAGAAGTCGATGGGATCCCAAAACATTTTTTTCAGGCTTTTTGATCCAGACAATCAGGTCTTAAGATTTCCGGTCTTTGCCAGACCCAAAAAGCATGTTACTTTTTTCTTAATCAACCGCTTGAAATGCATAAAAATGACAACAAAGTGGTGGTTTTTGGGATGCCAAAACGTAAGTGGAGGATATCCATGACTTCAATAAAAATGACCCGTCTGTCTGTCCGTTTGTCAGCATAATAACTCGAGATATTTTGACGAAACTTGGTGTGAGGATTCTTTGGGTCAAGGGACGGGTCGAATTCGTAGATGGGCTCTGTAGCTCTACAACTAGGGGTGGGCATAAAAATTAAGGGGGAACAAAATAATTTTTAACAGCTAATGAGATAGCGATTTATAGGTAATGTTCATTAATGGGTAAGATTTGTAATAACAGTTGACATGCAGAACAATCCTTTTCTCGTGACAAGTAGTTCGCCCGGAAAACCGGAAAATTTGTTAAAAGTTAAAGTTTTATTTGAAGTTGATTAGATGTTTAATTTAACAGTAGGAAGACAAGTCGAATCCATATATTATAATCATTTCCTACCTGTGCATGTAGTTTGCCGAGAATTTCGCCGAAACCGGAAAACTTGCTACAAATAAAAGTTTTATTTGAAGTTGATTAGAGGTTTGGCCAAAATCTGAAAATTTGTTAAAAGTTAAAGTTTTATCACTTTTATCAGACGTGAATTTGAACTTCGATATAACGGTAAGGAGATATGCTGAATTCATTTTTGAGCTATAGGCTTTTGTCTGACAAGCAGTTCGCCTGGAATCCAGCCGAAACCGGAAATTTGTCAGAAGTAATACAGGAAGTTTTGATCAATTTCGTCAAAGTAGATATTACCTTTAGGGGTAAACACGCATGCTGAATCCATATCTGAACTTGGTTTTCTCAGATGATTAGTCCCTGGCCTTAGTCAATTTCTAAATTAAAGATGTTCAAGGAGTCCATCGAAGACCGGAAATCTACAAGATCCAATTGTCTGGATCAAATATTAAGTTTTTGGGACCTTTCGAAACCTTTGATCTTTTTTTTGACACATTACGGCCAAACGGCTAAGTTCAGATATAAATTCAGCATTTATGTTTACCCCTATATTTCATCTCAGATGTACTTTAGAAAATATTTTGCTTTCATCAAATTCTCGTTTTTGCTGAATTTCTGGAGAGCTATTTCTTCTGCAGGAAAAAAAGTTAAAAAAAGATTCAGCATGTTTCTTTACTCCTATATCGAACCTCTAGAATACTTCAGAAAGAACTTGTACTGTTAAACTAATTCTCTGGCAAGAAAAGGAAATTCAGATACAGATTACATGTTGACAGATTACAAAATATGTTGTCATCAAACTTTGTACCTATTCTGTAGGCTAGGCTAGAAAATGGTCATCAAATGTACTGATAATTATATAGATGTAAAATTTTGATACCTCCGTTTTATCTTGCAAAAATTGTGAATATTCTCTGAAAAATTGTGAAAATTAAAAATAAAGCTGAAAAATAAGATTCTGAGCTAAAGTGTGTTGTTTCTACAAATGTTAACGTGTCACACAAAACTGAGGAACTCACTCAAGATTACCAGAAGTACGTCCAACAAGTAGGAAAATTTCCAGGCTTGCTACAATTAACAAGAAAAAAGGTTTTGATGGGATCCCAAAAATGTAATATTTGATGCAGACAATTGGGTCTTGTCTCCGCCAGATCCAGTCTTCGCCTGACTCCTTGGACAAATTTACTATTAAAACTTAGAAACAGATTAAGGCCAAATAGCTCATGATGTAAAAAAAGTTCAGATATAGATTCAGCATGTGCGTTTATCCCTGTAAGTCATATCAATTCTGACGAAACTGATTGAAACTTCCTGCCTTACTTCTGCCAAATTTCCTGTTTCGCAAACTGCTAGACCAGCAAAAAAATAAAGCTCAAAAACGAATTCAGCGTATTTCTTTACCTCTATACCGAACATCTAATCAACTTCAAATAAAACTTTAACTTATGACAAATTTTCCAGTTTTGGCCGAATTCCGGACGAACTACTTGTCAGGGTAGAAAATGATTTTCCCATAAATGTTCAGCATATCTTCTTACCCCTAAATCGAACATATAATCAACTTCAAATAAAACCGGATTCCGGATGAGCTAGTTGTCCGAGTAGAAAATGATTTTCACATAAATGTTCAGCATGTCTTCTTGTCCCTAAGTCAAACATATAATCAACTTCAAATAAAACTTTTTCTTTCAACAAACTTTCCGGTTTCGGCAGGATTCCGGGCGAACTAATACTCCAGCGAGAAAATGGTTTTTCATAATCGTGTTCTGCATTTCTTCTTACCCCCTAATCAACTATTTCCTCAGCTGTTTAAAAATATTTCCTTTGCCCCTTAATTTGAACCCCCATACCTTAATGTATGGCTACGGAGCCCATCTACAAACTTGACCATTGCCTTGACCCAAAGAGTCTTCACACCAAGTTGCACCAAAATATATCATTCCCTTCGAGAGTTATTGTGCTGACAGAAGGACGGACAGACAGAGAACTTTGCTATGTCACAGGTATCCGTCCCACTTACGTTTTGGGATCCCTAAAACTTGATATTTTGATTATATATTCACTACTCTAGCTTGACTGGAAGTAACTTTTGCAATTCGTAAGAATAAGGAAGGTTTTAACGTTGTTAGAAACTTTAAGTTGAAGCCGCAATATTCAATATTCGCAATTTTCGATGCCTCCAAACATTTCAATTTTGCAAATATTTGATTAAATCTTTCAGTAGCAAATTCGCTTTTTACATTTTTTTTTTCAAAATTTTTCAAGTTTGCGAAATATTTCAATTATACGCAATATTCGCAATTTTTGATGCCTCCAAACACTTCAATTTTGCAAATATTTGATTAAATCTTTCAGTTTCAAAATTCGCTTTTTACATTTATATATATGCTCTGCTATCGAAAAAATACCAAACAATTTTAGTAAAATTTTGGTCCGGAGGCCCAAAATTTTACCGAATCTAAAAAAGGTGGGGGGCTTGCTACCCCCCCCCCCCCTTCCGACTCTCCTGCTTACCTTTCGCCTACTCTGTTCTCAAATCTTTCAAAATCAGAATTCCTTTTTTTTTTACTTCAAATGAATTTCCAGTTTTGGCCAGTGTCCAGGCAAACTATTTTCTGGCAAGGAGACTAGGTCTGGATTAGGTTCAAAACAGGTTCAGCATGTTTCATTAACCCAATATCCAGACTCTATTCAACCATCAAAAAAAACTTTACTTTTGCTGATCTTCTGGTCATGGATGGGTTCCAGGCTAAATATTCTCAGTATTTTTCATGTTTTCTTTATTTTTTAATTTTATGAAATGTTTCAGTTTTTAAAATTTTTGCAATATGTGATAGGCCTCTGAATGTTTCAATTTTGCAAATATTCTATTAAATTTTTCATTTGCAAAATTCACTTTTAACATGTATAGACTGGTGTATCATCAACTGTGTTTAAAGTGACGGTTCACCTGTTCACCATCAATTGTATAATATTGGGCCTGATTGGGGGACTGGGACAATAATAGCTGCGTTTTTGCATTCCTATGGACTGTAGCTGTAGCAGTTGGCCTGTGTGCTAATAAGGCGTTTTTGCACGCTTTTGCCGTAGACTTTGGCCTGTGGGTTCGAACAGCAAAAACACCTTATAAGCTGCTCAAACGGACAGTGGCAGGAAATTTTAAACTCTGAAAAAAAAAACCAGCTAAACAGCTTTCTTCCTGGTTTAAAACTAGTTTGCTAACTAACCCAATGAGCTTTTCTGGACAAACCTCAACCTACAGCTACAAAAAGTTCGGGACCAACTGTTAAAAAAAAATTCCCCCAATACAGAGATTTGACAATCAAACAGCAATCATCCACAATACTTACATTTAACTTTGCAAAATTCAGTTTTGTATTCCAGAATCTCCAGATGCTCAACATCCTCCATTTTTATGGTACTAGCCCTACGTTCCAGTGCCATATAGCGATCGCAATTTCTGTCTGTCTGTCCAGGTTTTGCTAGTTTGGGCACTTCCAAACAAGCTAGGACAATGAAACTTGGCAGACATATCAGGAACCCAACCAGAATAACGTATAAATAATCACTTCCCCGATCCGACTTTCCCCGGATCCGAGAGTCCGGAAACTAGGAACAAGGGTAGCAAAATGGGTGCAAAAGGGTAATAGGCTGATGTGGTGTCGATCCAATGTCCTCTTTCAGGGAGGCCCGACACGCTAGCTCACTGCACTATTGAACATTGTATTTAGAACCGAATGGAGGAAAAGGTACAGTTCAAGGATTTTGGTCAATACTAAACTAAGCTTTTATCTGACTGTATTCTGCTTTTCCCGAAAGTAAGCTACTTCTGTCCTAATTATATTTTGATAATGTTCCAGATTGGGGCTCCAAATGGAAATAATCACTTCCCAGATCCGGCCATAGTGGAAGGATGGGGAATCCAGGAACTAATGACATGCAAAACTTTAGAACGGGTGATCAGACGTGAATGAAACTTGACAAGTGTCAAGAACAAGTGTCTCAGATGATCAATTTCAAGTATGGAACGAATCCGATTGCTGAGGGGGGGAGCTAGAGGTTGGCGACGGAAATCTCGTGAAACGCTTAGAGTCGAGAGATCGGGATGGGACTTGCGAGGAAAGAACAAGCATGAGCCGTAGAGAAAATATTGACAAAAGAGGACCCATGTCACAGTTGGGGGAGTTGGAGAGGGTTTTACACAATTCCAGTGATCACGAGTTGGGGTACTTCCAAATGTGCTATGACCATGAAACTTGGCCGTCCGTGCTATGACCATGAAACTTGGCAGGCATGTAAGGGACTCTATCAGATTGACTTAAAAATAGTTCCTCCCCCGATCCGATCGTCGTTGTGGGAGGAACAGTTGTCAGTGAGTGGAATAACCACTCCAGATTTACTAGATCAAGCCCATTTTCTGTTGAGATGAGTATCGGGAGAGAGATCCAGCCTTGACAACTACAAACCGTATCTGACAAACATGCTAACTGTTCTTACAAGTGCCATATGACCTTTCAGCTCTTGTTGAAAGGAAGAACAGGGTAAGGTCAAGGAGACCGGCATCAAGAAGGCCTTTGGCCGTAGCCTGTGTATTTCGTTCTTTGGCCGTTGGACTGAGGAGTAAAAACGCCTTATGAGCAAACAGGCTACGGGGAAAGGTTTGCCAAAACACCTAATAAGCACAGCTGCTAATCACAGGCGTGCTGTAAGGCATGCAAAAATGCAGCTAATGTCAATGAGCCATTTGTGCCCTGACGCCTGAGTTCCATTCAGAGTTTTAGACCTACCCCACATAATGTTAATACCAGTTAGGATAAGAATCAAAATGTAATGACATAGGATAGGACCTAGCTAGGACTGCAAAGAAATTTCCTTTCGACATTTGTAAAGCCTATTTCAAGGCTATGTACAGGACGGGTATCCAAGGTCGAACCTATATAACCTGGAACTTGGGCTAAGAGTCTTAGACAGAAACTTCAGTGTTCACAGTGAAGAACTCAGAAGGACTGCACTTGAATTTTCCTTTCTACCATTTTAGGCCAGGTTCGAGGTTGTACAAACCCTAGGTTGGATACCCCTCCTGTACACCCCATGATGCTGCACATTTGACATTGGCTACTGTGCTACGATTCACTACAGCCACCTGATTCACTACAGCCTGACTACAGCACATACCTGCTACTGCACATTAGACATTGGCTACTGCACATTCAATCAGGGGTATCTCTCCGTACGAATATTTTGCACCGTGTTCTGCCCAGGTTACATCAACCAAAGATGGTCAATTATCCTGTCAAACTAACTGAACATACCTTAATAAATATAACCCTTTCCCAAACAAATCTTGGTGATGATCGTGAACCAAAGCAAAACTGAAAATGCGGAAAGAAGCAGGGGTCTTTCTTGACCGCTAGATGTTCGGACTCGTTTCCTCGGATCGCTGATCAAGCCGTCAGATGGTACGGATGTACAGGCCTGAAACAGAAGAGTGAATCACTCCTGGTATACCGTTGCACGCGTCAACTCGACGCATGCTTTGGTTGGACACAGAAGACTTCCTTCCTACAACGACATTCACGATTTACGCTACGTTGAAGCACACCTCGCACTATTTTCTAAAATATCTGAATAGGGTAAATAAGCTCTATTTTTAACAATTATCCACTGCTTTGGCTGTTTTAAGCCTTTTCCCAGACCCGTTGACCTCTAGCAAAAACTGGGCAAGATTCAGAAAACCGACTTACGCATCTATAGCATGATACAGGAACACTCGTCGCCCGTCGGGAGCATATTCCGTATGGAAACATGTGAATCTTGAAAAGTGCAAAGATAAGTCGAGATAAATGAGTTATCGTTAGCGGTTTAGAATTTAACATATGAAATGTGGGTCTCCGGGTTTAACAATTAATGAAGACAGCTACGATTGTAGGTTGCATTGGTATTATTTTACTTTACTTATCAGACCAGGCTGCTCTAGCATCACCAAACATGGATAACGAAACGGAGTTGCAAAACTTTCAACAATTACCTTCTGAAACTTAAAGCACGTATTTACACCTGAAACAGGTCGCATCTGTAAGAACTTGAAGATGAGGTTAACAGCGGAATGGACAGAAATTTTGTTTTAGTAGAAGAAGGAATACAAAATTTCACCGAGTCGAAATAAGCGTGACGACTGAATTGTTAGTCCCCAGAGACTGCAGCCGCGCTCATTTGACTCACATAACGCTTAAGAGATCTGTTCGAGCTCGAGTTACTCGACTCGTCTGACACTTAAGGGTTTCAATGTTGATCCCTTTCGGCTTATGTTCCTTCTATTTCTTCGTTTCTTTTTTGTTTCTTGGGAGCTAGCGATAATGGACGGTTAATTGATTTACCATGCGCCAAATCCCGATCACTTTTCCGACGGTTGGTCAGTCCAGTTCAGTGCGAGTTAGGGTATACTTCCAGATGTCTCATAAAAATGAATCCAGACTCCACGTTGAAAAATTCCCAACCCGACGATCCAAGAGCACAAAGGAATTTCATCGCTATCTCCAGTTTTTATGTGCCATGCGATCGCAATTTCTGTCCGTCCGTCAGTCCGGGTTTTGCTAGTTCGGGAACTTCCAAATAAGCTAGGACGATGAAACTTGGCAGGCATATCGGGGACTCCAAATGATTATGCTGGAATTAGTCACTTCCCCGATCCGAGCATCGTGGGGGGAGTGGAGGGAGGGGGAATCCGGAATCTTGAGATATTTATAACTCTTGAACGGGTGATCGGATCTTAATGAAACTTGGTATTTGGAAAGACCTCGTGTCTCAGACGATCCACATAAAATCCGGACCAGATCCGGTGACTTCGGGGGAGCTGGAGAGGGAAACCGGAAATCTTGAGAAAAGTTTAGAGTGGAGGGATCAGGATGAAACTTGGTGGGAAGAGCATGCTCAAGTCCTAGATAAATCACTGACATGACCGGACCGGGTACGGGGAGTTGGGGGGGGGGGGAATCCGGATTTCTGATTATCTGTGTTCGGTAATTCCTGATGTACTACGACGATGTAACTGGGCTGGCCTATCAGGGACTTGAACAAACTGACTAGACAATAGGGAACCTTGAGGTATTTATAACTCTTGAACGGATGATCGGATCTTACTGAAACTTGGTGTTTGGAAAGACCTCGTGTCTCAGACAATCCACAGAAAATCCGGACCGGATCCGGAGACTTCGGGGGGGGGGGGGGTGACCAGATTTTCCTAAAAAAGCTTCGACCTGAGTGAAACTCGACAACCGGTACGAGAAGATGCCTTGGATAATCTGTTATTAGTCCGACCGCCAGGTCCTGAAAATGTGACACCCCCCTAACCCAAACGGTACAGTGGGTTTAAAAGTGGATTCCGACCAGATCGAACACGCCGATTCCGAATATGCCGGGAACTGGTTCCGGAAACGATGGCTTAAAGTAGAAATGAAGCTCGATGCTCTTCCATTATTTCCTCTCTATAAGAAGTATCGCTCTCAAACACAGTAGGTTGAAAAATGGATTTCGAACTAATCGAACCCGCTTATTCTGAATATGCCGATAATAAATTCCGGAATAGGTGGCTTAAAGTCGAAATGAAGCCTGATGCTCTTCCATTATTTCTTCTCACTAATGAGTACAGCTATCAAACACAGTGGTTGAGAAATGGATTACAACCAAATCGAACCCGTTGATTATGAATATACCGTTCATAAATAAGTAGACCTGAAACCTGATAAGTTATTCTCCTCCTCAGAAACAAGTGCCATCATCTGGTATAGTGTGTTACTGTCGGCAGAAAAGTTATTCTAACCAAATTGAACCCGCTGATTCCGTGTGCCAGGAATACACACTCGTTGATTAAGGATGTGATGCGCGTCTGTTCTTTAATAACCTAAGTTTGCTGGAAGGAATCAACAACTACAGGGATTACAACTGGTTCAAATAATATGCTCGTGTATTGAAATGTCGCACGAAATATCTAAAGCACAAAAAGACGAGTTAAATGGGACACACAAATCTCAAAACTTGCCAACGTTGCTTCACAAAATGAAATTCCCTATTCTTCATCCGAGTCGACAGAGCACCTGCCCCCCATACTAACATTTTCGCGGCAACAATCGAGGTAGTGTAAAAACGAGGTCTTGTACCCCTCCTGTACCCCTCCCTAAGAAATTCGTCGGGTGCACCCGAGAAGTTCAAGTCTTGTCGGTACAACAGGTTAATTAACGTCCATTCGTCTTCCCATCAGGTTCTTTAGTACCATTTACTACACATTCTACTATTTACCACAAACCTGCATTGTTCGCACTCAAGTAACTGTTCACATAATAAACGACCAGACAGACTGAGCTGCAACCAAGGCCGTATCCCCCCCCCCCCCCCGAAACATAAAAAAATCATAATTTGTATAGGCTTTTCCCTCTGATCTATCTGTTTTTTTACTATTTTTGTCGGACCAGCAGGCCCCCCCCCCCCCGAAACAAATTCCTGGATACGTTCCTGGCTGCAACCATGGGTAAAAATCATCGTATTACCATGCCAAGTTCAGCTACATTATTTCCCCTGTTAATAGTCAGAAATCAAATATTTTGCCTTTTACGGCGTTCTCTGAGTAAGTAGCAAGAAAGTCTGATCTTTAGTTGCTTTTACTGTCATGTTTGTTTCGCAATTTTATCTCCTCTTCCGTGTCTCCTCTGTAGGGTTAACTAATTAGCGGCGATTCTTGCTTGTGCGCACTACCTGTAGAGCAATGCTCAACTAAAATAGGTACTTTTCGAGAAGGGGTCTAACACTTCCAAAAAGCAAGTATAAACGAAAACAAAAAAGTGTTTTTAGGAGTTAAGCCAGCGTCGGATACCACAGTTCCAAGCATATTCTGAATCAGGATTTTTTTGGCTTACAAAATGGTATCGTCAGACTGACTGTACCTTTTGGGTCGGGTGTTTTCGAAAAGCACTATCAGATATTAGCACTATCAGATATGGGAGGAGCAAGTTATTTACCGACTGGCTGGTAATTTTTACTGTCTTTTTTTGCGGAAAAATCGACCGTTTTTAAGAAAAATCGACCATTTTTAAGAAAAAACGTTTCCCAAAAAAATCGATTCTTTTTACGAAAACTCGTGAAAAATCTATTTTTTTTACCGGCTAGCCGACAACTTCGTGGAGAGGGGGTGCATCCACCCCCCCCCTCAGTGACGCCCCTGTATGCTAGTGTTAAAGCACATCTGAAAAGACTTAAATTCAGGACACTCATACAATAAATATTCTTTGAGCCCAAGTTGACTTTGAAACATTTATTCAAACAATGTTTACAACGGATACGTCAGCTATGATTCTTCATCAGCAATATTTCGGCCCTTCTTGGCAAGGGTCCTCGTCAGGCTGTCAATTTCTATGACGAGGACCCTTGCCAAGAAGGGCCGAAATATCGCTGATGAAGAACTCATACAACTCGAAAATGATCTCTTTTATGTTTAAGATATTCTAAAAGCGAACTTCTCGTCTTCATTTGCTGTGTATATAGCATCTTCTGTCGCGTAGAATCAAATTCTGCAAACCAGTTTTAAGTTGCAATTCTTCAGATGTAGCTCACTGTAGCTTTAACTGCTTTAGTTTTCGGCATGAAAGTACAGTGTGTCGAGTGACAAATAACACGGTACACGGTACTTTCATCATGAAACAAAACTACATCAAATCACCCGAAAAACGCAACTCAAGTCTCGTCGGCGAACCTGGCGTCTTTTTCTATATCTGTAAACTCCTGTCAGGCCAAGACCAAAAGTTCATTATGTCCGTAAATCCGGATTTTTTTTTAACGCACTGGCAAATCTGTTTTCCTCGTTTCGTTTCTGAGGAAGTGTGTTCTGAACGTGAAAATTACTTTTTTTGCTACTAGTTCGGAGCAAATCTACTTTCTTTTCTATGGGCTTTATTTTGTCACTTTTTTGATGGACAGAGGCGTGATTTTATAGCTATTCTTTATTTTTCATTGGGATCGCAAAATGACGCTCTGCTCCTCGGCTTACGTCCATAAATCGGGATTTTTTTTCAGGAATTACTTTTGTTTGCTTTAATACGGAACAAATCTACTTTGTTTTCTGTGGCCACTATTCTGTCACTTTTTTCGACGGTCAGATTTGTTATTTCAAAGCTGTTTTTTCCTTATCAATGGGATTGTAAAAAGAACGTCTCCTCCTCGGCGTTTCACAAAATTTCGCCTGTGGCACATTTCATAGTATTCTCTACTTAGAAGAACGGTGTGTCATTTACTTGGCGATTAGGCTTGGAACTTTTTAGATTTGAAACATATTAAAGGCTGGCTAGAATCTGTCTAGACAAAGGCAGATTAAAAAAAAATCGCCTGCGGCGCTTGCTTTAATTTGTCCCGGGTACAGGCGTTGAAAGCTTTCCTCTTATGCGAAAGTTGAAATGTAAACCTGAGGCTATGAAGGTATGTGTACAAAAATTTTGATTACAAGAATAATTTCAGCTGATGCATTGCAGCTAGTTTTACACCAGCTCTATTATTTGTTGGTGGGGAATGTGCGCCATTGCCGCATAGTCGCAACAGTTCATTTTTGTTGGTACTTGCGAGTCGTATATTACGATCTATGAGTCGTTGAAATGAAGGGTCTCACCCCCCCCTGCCCTCAGTGCTTCGGGCCACCCCTGGGCACAGCACTGCAATTCCTCAGGAAAACTGGCAGCTGTCAACACCCAGTGCAGAAAGCTATACTCGTTTCACCAATAGGTTTAATGAGCTATCGACACGACTACAAGAACAACAACAGACTAAGCACGAAAGTGTATCTCAGAAGAGTAAACAAAAAAAATCAGTGGAAGGATTATAACGAGAAATCGCGCTAAATACAAGAACGGAATACAACAATTAGACAAAACTGTTTGCCATGGTAAATTCTACTGAGGTGTCGAGCATGCGACAGCGTAGGCTAGCCATAACGACTCAATATCCACCCAACAACATAATAAGCTCACAACTGATATAGTCTGAATCTCCTGACGACAGAATCAGGGTCTGAACTGAGGGTCCTCACGCCTAACCTGTCAGAAGTTATTTCTTCAGGGTTTATTCTATAGGTCTCAATTTTCCCAGCACCAGGATCCTGTGGCTGTTTTTCACGAAGTTCCCCGGCCGGCAGCATATTCCCAGGGTCTCGGATTGTCCTCCAATGAAAGAACTGAAACGAAATGAAAGTTAGGTGTGACATAGTCAAAGGGTGGTATCCTATATGTTTATATCTTACGCCAGGTCTTGGGTGATATCCAGCGAGTAACTGTGTAATATTCGACATGTTCAAGTTTTTTTGTTTTTGGGATCCCAAAACGTAAGTGGAGAGATACCTATGACATCGTAAAGTTGTCCGTCTGTCCGTCCGTCCGTCTGTTAGCACGATAACTCTCGAAGGGGTTGAGATATTTTGATCAACTTGGCATGAGGACTCTTTAGGTCAAAGTACAGGTCAAGTTCGAAGATGGGCTATGTAGCTCTATATTTAGGGGTGGGGAGGGGTTTAAAGTTAAGGGGAACAAAAAATATTTTATATTAAATTTATTTTCTCGCCAGACAAATAGTTCACCCGGAATCCGGCGAAAACCGGAATATTTGTGAAAAGTAATATGAAGTTGATTGGAGGTTCGATTTAGGGGCAAGGAAACGTGGTTAGTCCGAATATGAAAATTATTTTTCCGCCAGACAATTAGTTCGGCCGGAATCCGGCCAAAACCGGAGAATTTGTTTAAAGTAAAAGTTTTATTTAAATTTGATAAGATGTTCGATTTGCGGGTAAGTAGACATGCTGAATTCGCATATGACAACCATTTTCTCACCGGACCTATAGATAGCTCGGAATCCGGCTGAAACCGGAAAATTTGTTAAAAGTAAAAGTTTAATTGGAAGTTGATTAGAGGTTGGATGTAGGATAGGGGTAAGGAGACATGCTGAATTCGTTTTTGAGCTTTATGTTTTCGCCGGACAAGTAGTTCCGGAATTCCGCCGAAACCGGAAAATTGGCAGAAGTTTCGGAAGTTTCGCAGGAAGTTTCGATCTGCTCCGTCAAAATAGATTTGACTTAAAGGGGGTAAACACACATGCTGAATCCATATCTGAACTTGGTTTTCTCATATGATTAGCTATTTTGCCTTAATCTTTTTCTAAATTTTAATAGTAAAAGCGTTCAAGGAGTCTGGCGAAGACTGGATCTGGCGAAGACAAGACCCAATTGTCTGGATCAAATTTGAACTTTTGGGATCCCATCGAAACCTTTGCTCTTGTTTTTTCACGTTGCCTCTTTCGCCAAGGGTGAAATGTTTCAGTAAGGAGTGCTCGTTTAACCAGCCGGTCATCTGGGAAGCCGGACGACGTGACAACGCCAACGTGGACGACGGGTTTTGACTGCTGCAGTCAATGATGCCATTTATACCGCATTCGCGGTATAATACCGTGATTCTGAAGGAAATAGCGCATAAACTTTTGATTATCCGAATACCGAAATTATACAGCGAAATAGCGAGACGGAAATTCCAGCGTTGGAGAAATCAACTTCATAAGAATGATATAGGAAGAAAGATTTTAAAGGACTTATCTTACCTATAATACTAATACAACCTACTTCCATAATCACGCCATATATTTCTAAACCCGGAGACCCCAATTTCGTACGGTACATTCTAACCCTTCTGCAAATGACCTTTTTTGTCTTAATTAAGAAAAGATTACCTACTCTCTCCAAAATATAAAAATCCGCGCCATTCCAGCATATCGTGAACTTTAATGCGTTTTGGTTTGAGGATACGGCGGAAATACACATTTCACGAGGCCGGCACCGCGAAGCGGTGACTGTCGAGTGGCAACATCGGCTACAGCCCTTGAGTGTTGCAGACTCGACGGATGGAGATGAGGCACATAACTCAAAAATTGCAATGTAATATAATGATTCACAAATGCTCACTTGTTCCCGTTTATACCATATTCTGTAGACCAAGCAAGCGAGGTACAGGGCAATTGTGGTGGTCTGAGACTTCCGCTAGATTATGCGCCAGTTTAATTTTGCGACTTCTAATAAAACTCACTTCACTTTCCAGAGATTATTTGGCTAGAAAAGCGGAGCAAATTGTTCTGGAAAGCGACTCCAACAAGAGAGCGGAAAATGAATTCGAAAACTCCACGAGACTGTCGCGTGGCGGATTTTCGCTTTGCATTTCGGTAAAGGACTCGCGGTACTTACAAGACTAATGTAACATATTTCCGTAATACACTATCCATTTAAAACTCGAGACCCAAATTTCATACAGTATAGGCGACCCCCATAAAAACACTACAGTTATTTTTACACTGTTTTTTTGCTTTTCGATACGTGTCATGCTCCTCCGACGTCTTGGTAACGTCTGAAAGACAAAGCCTAGTTTTAAAGTAGCCAACTGGTTTAAAAATATGGAAGAATATCCTTCAGCCCAAGCTGACTGCGAATCAGATTTGACAATGCAAAACGGATACGACAGCTGAACTTTCATTAGAGCTACATTTCGCCTTCTCCGGGCTCAAGTTGGAAAAACGAACTTGTGAAAAAACTGAAGAGGCTGCTTTGAGCCTGAAGAGGACCCTTGCCGAGAAGGGCAGAAATACAGCTCCAATAAAATTTCAGCTGACGCATCCGTTTTGCAATCAAAAATGGAACAGTAATAGTAAACAATTCGAGGTGTACTTCAAGCGAATCCGTGAGAGAGACAATATCACCCTTCTGTCTGATATAGGCTAGTACGCGAAAGCTGCCCAAAACTTAAAGAGTAGAATAATAAATTACCAAAGCTCCTTTGTTCATGTTTCTCCATGTTCTATAGTCAACCCTGATACCACTTTCTCGCCACCTATCGTAAATCGCACGTTCAGAAGGGTTTGTTAACACTTCTTTCGCTTCCAGAAGTAACTGGAAGTCCTCACAGTTTGCCCTCTTGGTTTTGTCAGGATGAGTTTTCAAAGCCAGAATTTTAAATTCTGCCTGAATCTGCTCCTCCTAAAAGACAAGAACAAAGTAGGGAAAATGCTGCCCTTAAACTCATACCTTATCTATCTCCGCCCAATGGCCTATTTTTTGCTTACATTATTATAACTATTAAACAAAAATAAATTTGGGGAGCAGGAGGATGGGGGCACTATGCGTCCCTAACCAAAATTTGTAGAAAGGCCATAACACATAATTACAAGAATAATTGGTCCGTTCTCTTTCTAAGAAAAAAAAAAAAAAAACATAGCTGGCAGTGCTTTGCGCTGTTGAATCCCTCCACATTTAAATTCGTCAAACATTTTGATTTTGCATTAGTTGCGTTTTTGATCCGAATTGTCGTACAAATTACCGTTTTTGATCCTCTGACTTCTCCATTCTTGCTTTTAACAAAGGCTAGGGAACCGGGAGCCGTACTTTATGTCCCAAGGGCTGCGGAACCGGTAGTTCTCACGGAAACCAAACCATATGAGCTGCGATTCCGGGATCTGACGTCATTGACTAACGGAAACTTGTATGTGCTGGCTCCAGTTCCGGTAGTAAGTGGAAATAGATCACGGAAACTACACCGCACCAGCTTCTCGTCCGGTAGTCTCACGGGACTGTGTACTCAGAAGCTAGGGAGCCGGTAGTTCATACCGGAAACTGTACAATTGGAGCTGGTGTTCCGGTAGTGTCTACGTGGAATATTAGAACTCACGGAATAGTTTGTATGAGAGCTAGGATACCGGGATTTCACTGACTTTACTACCGGAACCCATGTACTGAGAGCTAAGGTACCGGTAGCCACAACTATTTGATTGAAAATTACCAGCTCACGGACACAGATGGGTATGGACTAAGGTTCCGGTAGTGCAAAAAAAAAAGGATCCATTTCACTGCAGACTAGGAAATCGGAAGTGAATATTTTCAACTCACGGAACCCAACTCCTGCGGGCTAGGGTTCTGGTAGTGCCAAAATTACAAACTCATGGAAGTTGGATTCCATGAGCTGTACCGGACTCAAAGGCCGTATTGACACGTGTCTGTGAGTTTGTAATTTTAATTTTTGGCACTACCGTAACCCTAGCCCGCAGGAGTTGGGTTCCGGTGAGTTAAAACTATTTACTTTCCGGTTTCCTTGTCTGCACTGACACGGGTCCGTGAGTTCAATTTTTTGGCACTACCGGAACCTTAGCGCATAGCCATCTGTGTCCGTGAGCTGGTAATTTTCAATCAAATAGCTGTTGCTACCGGCACCTTAGCTCTCAATATAGGGGGTCCGGTAGTAAATTGTTTCCCATGTTATTTTCTCTAAGTCAGTGAAAATCCCGGCATCCGTAGCCCATGGGACATAAAGTACGGCTCCCGGTTCCATAGACAGAAACACTAATTTTGCAGCTCGTCGCAACCCGGTATACGTGTATATACATATTGAACACCCGAACTCTGTTGACCAATCAGGGAGGAGAAGGGAGAGATGAGAATCGACAATTCACTATCGGAGCTATTCCCGATTCTGCAGAATCGCGAGGCTTTCCCCGTTCTCGATTTTGACAAAAACGCAAGAAAAGGAGAATTCGGAGGAGAATCACGAGCAGAATTCGGATAAAAAACGCAACTATTGTTATCGACGGACTGGAGGAATTATATACTAGTTGTTGTCTTTACCAAAAGAGATCACAGGCATCTCCCCCAAGTCCTTTGTGATAATTTGGCCGATTAGGGTAGAAAGGACTCAAGAGTCAAGGAGTCGCTGTTCTCCTAAGAAGATTGGTCAACTCACCTCGGAGTTGCCAATCTTGTTTCTCTGAAGGCCTGGACAGAAAGAACAACGGGCTTCGCAAGACAAGACCAAAGGTTTCTATCGGATCCAAAGGGGAATATTTTGTCGATCTTTTAGTGCAGACAATCGGGTCCCCGTAAACATCTGATAACAACCGCTTAACAAGTTCCACTTCCACTACTGTATCGGATGATCGTAACACTAGTATGTACTGATCCCTCGGCTGACGGAGTCACAACTCGCTCAGCAGTGGCACCTAAATGTACATACAATACTCTTGATGACTATCTCTCCTTGCAGATGCAAAATCTCCGGCCTCTCCGGGTAGCTAGCGGAAGAAAGGCAGAAGTGGTGTCAAAGCTGCGCCCAAAGATCGCGGTAATTGATTGACACAGGATTTGAGTTGTACGGACAGGCTTACTCCTTCTGGCGTATTTTGGACTTAAGTCAAGTACTAAGGAAGACGTCATCACGGTTTGGTTTGGATGACGAGTGCACAATAACGGTCTCCCATAGGTGTCGAATGGCTAAACGCGTAGGCTACACAACTAAGGTAGGCAATAATGGGTTCACGTAGGCGTAGGATTGCTAAATGTGTAAATAATTAAGGTAAGCATAACCACTATTAAGGAAAGGTATATACGCCAGGAGTTCGGACTCGCAGGATCAGTCTTGGTCTTAGCTTTAGATTGGGTTCCAGTTCGTCCGTTTTCAGTGTCACTAGTGTCAGTGCATTATCAGTTTGCGAGTTCAAGTTCAGCCACAAATAATCAGATAGAACCTCCGTCTTTGGTCCCATGGAGCGACTATGAATACCCGAAAAAACTGAGCGGAGCTAGAGGTAAATTGCTCTAGCTTTGAGTTGATACCCGTCTTCGCCGTTGCTCATCGCAGAACAATAAGGGCAGGAGGTATGCTGACCCGCTCTGGAGCGCGTCCAGAGTACCATTCTGGTTTGACTTTCAAAGTTTCTTTTACGCGGCTTCACAGCGATATAGCTATTTGTAGAGGTAACGAAACGTGATGTGCTACAAGGTTCTGCTCGTGCCGAGATTCTATCTTATTATTTTTTCTTGGTTCAACTGAAGTGTAGAGGCAGTGGCGTCCTCGGTCACGTGATCTGCGACAAGTGTAGATAAAAGTAAGTGTAGTGTTTATATACACACTAAATTGATGGATAGCCGTATCAACGTAAGATTGGAGGTACTGTGTCACCAAATAAGGTAAAGATTTCACTATACATCATCCTGTGTTGTAAATATCTCTGCCCCCGAAGGTAAAGAACCCCACACATCGCTCCCAGCACTACCAGTTCTACACCAAATTCTCTCTCTACCGCTATACCAGGGACCCATAAATTTCCTGTTAAGTTTCCTTACAGGGGGCCGCTCATTGAGAGATGTTTGATGCGCTCTTGACCGAGCACGAGATAGTTCGAGAAATACCCACGGGGATAAAATACCCTACTATCCAGATAGAAAAAATTTGTCGCAGCTATTGTGCTGAACTAGGGAATATTTATTCCTCTGTAATGGAAGAGTGTCCTGGATCTTTTGATCTAGCTTAGGTACCTGGTGGCATGCTGAATAGTCTTGAGTGAAGATGGCTAATATAGAAAGGTATTATTTGTATATATTCATTTTTGTGCATGAATGAAGAGTTGTGTTGCGTCAAAGATGCAGCCATTGACAATGTGTGATAAGTTGTCTTGTGGTCTTTCGGCATGCACCCGATACAAATTTACAGAATTTGTTTTTTCATGTGGAAAAAGAACCTGATGTGCCGACGAGAATACCGACGCCTGACAAAACCATCGAGCATTTAATTTTGTCTATGTTTTGCTCGACTAAACTGTACAGAACTTGATTTCTTACGTGTAAAATTAATGCCTTGGACAGATAAGACTTGAACTTTCCGGGTGTGCCCGACAAAGTTTGTAGGATTCTTTTTCTTGCGTATAAAAAGAACCTGATGTACTGACGAGTTGACCGACAAAAACCTAAAACAATATTTCTTCTGGATTACCAAGGCACAATAAAAGCATGCAGAAATTGATTTATTCATTGTTTTGATCGACAAATGTTTGCAGGATTTCCTTTCTTGCGCATAAAAAGAACCTGATGTGGCGACGAGTCAGCCATCGCCCGACAAAACATTAACAAATTATCTCTTCAGGATTACTGAGGCACGACAAAGCATGCAGAATTTGATTTATTCATTTCACCGACAAAATGTTTGCAGGATTTCCTTTCTTGCGTTTAAAAAGAACACGATGTGCCAACAAGTCGACCATCGCCCGACAAAACATAAAAAAATTATTTCTTCGGGATTACTGAGGTACGACAAAAGCATGCAGAATTTGATTTACTCATTTGACCGACAAATGTTTGTAGGATTTCCTTTCTTCCGTATAAAAAGAACACCATGTGGCGACGAGTCGACCATCGCCCGACAAAACATTAAATAATTATTTCTTCGGGATTACTGAGGCACGACTAAAGCATATAGAATTTGATTTATAAGAAAATGGTTTTCACCACCGTGTTCAGCATGTCTTCTTACTCCATAATCGACTGTTCCTTTAGCTGTTTAAAAATATTTTGCTCACCCCTTAATTTAGACCCCCTCCCCCCCTAAATATAGGTCTACAAAGTCCGTCTACGGAATCGGCTTTACTCTTGACCCAAATAATCCCCACACCAAGTTTCCTCAAAAGATCTCATTCCGTTTGAGAGTTATCGTGCTTACAGACGGACGGACGGACAACTTTTGCAATGTCATAGGTATCCCTCCACTTACGTTTTGGGATACCAAAAAGTAAAAAAAATAAAAAAAAAATAAAAATATAATAAACTAAGTCATCGAGAGCCAACAGTAACATCTAATTCAAAATAAACAACCATTCAAACCTTATTATTTTTGTTTCAATACATTCAATTTTCTTCTCCAAATTTCAACCAATTAACTAGTGTTTTCCGACAATGATCTTTTAAGGCGTTTTTTGAACGAACCAAACGGTCCTTAAGTCTATTCGGTCGGATCTCGAATATACCTGCCAACTTTTATCGTCCTTAGCACATCTGAGCCTCGTTTTTGTTGCACGCTGCAGGTCTGCTTCTCGGCCACTTCCGGACTGATTCTTTTCTACATCCGTTTTTGCACTGCAGTGCTTCCGAGGAAGACGGCAGCGCCTCTCGAGAATCGCGGACTTGCTTACCGACCAAGTCCGTGCTTCCCTGCAAGATGCTGCAGCGCTGCCGCTTCAACAAAGAAGAAAGTGAATCCAAAAACGCATATTGTGCAGCAGCGATGCGGCAGCGCTATTGGAACAAAAATGAGGCTCTGGAAGTATCCTAACTCGCGATCACCGGAGTTCCGGGAAACACCCTGCGACTCGCCCGACAGAGCCCCGATACGATCTGGTAATATCGTACGAATCTAGTGCTAATGCTTTTCTTCCCATAAAGTTTCATCCCGATCCCTCCACTCTAAGCGTTTCCAAGGATTTCTGGTTCCCCCCCTCCAGCTCCCACCAATGTCACCGAATCCGGTCCGCACGGGGTGTTTCTAGTTTCATTTAAATCCGAACACCCGTTCAGTAGCTGAGCTTGCCACTAGATCCGGGATTCCCCGTCCCTCCACTCCCCACGATGGTCGGATCGGGGAAACTACACATTATCAAGTCAATCTGTTCGGATCTCTGACAAGCCTGCCAAATTTCGTCGTCCTAGCACACCAGGAAGTAAAGAACTCGCGGGATCATTTGAAATTCGGATCCCCCTCCCCAACTCCCCCACAGTGATCGGACCCGGTCCGGTTATGTCAATCACGTATCTAGGACTTGTACTTGTTGTTTCAACCAAGTTTCATCCCAACCTCTCCACTCACACCGTTTCCCAAGATTTCTGGCCCCCCCCCCCCCCCAACTCCCCCACAGTGACCGGTTCCGGTCTATTTATGCCATTCACGTATCTAGGACTTGTGCTTGTTCTTCCTACCAAGTTTCATCCCGAACCCTCCACTCTAAGCGTTTCCCCAAGATTTCCGGTTCTCCCCTCCGTTTCCCCAATGTCATCAGATCCGGTCCAGATTTAAAATGGGGTGCTGAGACGCGAGGTCTTTCTATATATCAAGTATCAAGTACCTATCAATACCCTGATTTTGTACATAAGTAGTACTGGAATACAAGTACTTGACGTACTTCCCAACACTGTTCTTACCCCATTATCATTGTTTCGACTTAGAAAAAAGCTTTCACTTATATCGAATAACAGTTGTCTGCCAGATTCCGGTGTGAGCTAATTATCCAGCGAGAAAATGAGGTTTGCGTGCGGATTCAGGATATATTCTTGCCTTAAGCAGATGTTCCGATCGAATTCAGATATATCTTTTATTTCTACCGCTTTTCCAGTTTTCGCCGGATTCCGGTCATTCTACTTGTCCGGTGCGAAAAAATTTCAGATGTGTACCTCCTAACCTCTATCTCGTCTATCTAATCGAGCAACGTCGAACCTCTCGTAACTTCAGATAAAAAGTTTCAAAAACGGATCCATAGTGTCTCCTTACCTCGGTATCAAAACTTAATTCAAATTCAGATAAAACTTTTACTTTTACCCCGTTTCTGTTTTTTGTCGGATCACGGAAAAAAATACATATCCGGTAAAAAAAAAAAAAAAATTAAGTTCATTTTTTATTCATCTCTTAGTCTAAAACCTAAAAATCTAGGGCTACGGGGCCATCTACGAACTTGACCTGTACTCTTAACCCCCTTCAAAAGTTATCGTACTAATGACTGACGGACAGTCTTTCCGAAGTCATACATTTCCGTCACTAACGATTTTGTATCCCAAAACGGCCAAAAAGAGAAGGGAGGAGTAAGCGCTTGGTGCAAAAACGGGAAAATGAACCAAGACCTCGGAAGATAGGTGACAATAAACGAGACGAGATAATAAACGAGACTACTGTTATCCACAAGGAAGATTATCCAAACAAACCGATATAAATTAGACTGCTTACGGTGGAACTAGGACTGCTATTCAATACGGCATAGTAGTCAACGAAATATTCCTTTGAGGTTTGACACCACTGTGCCATCTTCGAAGACTGAAGATTTTCGCTAGACATACGGGTTGGTTCTGTTGACCGAAGCACGTTAGCAAGACAGGAGACAGGACAGGACAACCGAAATTGTAACTAAAGAGGTCTCAAGTGGTTTCAGATCGTGCTTCCTGGCTGCAACAGCAAGCAAAAGCAAGCCAAACATTTTCTTGCAGAAAACCTACAAAAGTCTGTAAAATATTATATTTTCATTGTCTGCTCGGTTTAAGTTACGAGCAGTGTCGGCGTTCCTTGCATCTTCAACACATTTTTTTTTTTTAACAAAACAACCCCATACAGGAACGATTAACTTAACTCTCTAGGCAAATTTGACTGGAAGGCGGGAGAGCGCGAGAGCAGGATACGGCGGCACTTGATTCGGTCTTAACACCTGTGTCTGTTCCAAGCGAAAGCGATAAGGTACACAGTTCGTAGTCACACATCACACGTCCACATCACATTTAATTTAACGCATTATTACTTAGATATACGTTCCGGTTATGTGCACTTAAAATTAAGGCAGAGTTGAACTGGACTGCTCTAGACTAGAGAACTAGACCAAACTGAACTTGGTTCAGTTACTTCTCCTATCCGAGGAAAGCGCAAGCGTTACAGCTAGTCGGGAAAAGACCTAAAAGCTTAGAGATCGTGTTTGGTTACATTAGTTCCATCATTCTCTTGCTAACTGAAGATCAGGTTACATGGTAAAAGCGGTTGAGACCAACCAAATAAGCTGGTCCAGGATACCTCCTAGTGCTAGCCAGGATTCCCGGTGCTATTCCAGTCCAAGGCTGATGGTAAAAAAGAAAAAAACCTTGCCAAGCTACTGACAAAGAAGCGTGTTAGTTATTCATAAATGAACCTAGCTGCTACCAGAACGGGTTACTGGTCAAAATGTTTCACAGGGCAAGGTATTTGACGGCTGTCTGGTTATTCTTACTGACTGTTATTCAAGAAAAAATTGACCCTTTTCAAAAGAAAAATAAATAGACTGTTTTAACGAAAAACTGTGTCATTTCACACCAAGTCATTCTTTTTACCGACTAGCATACAACACTTGGTGTTCCGTATAAATGCCAGGATTCGGTGGTTAATCAAGAATCAGAAACTTCGTTCCAATTTTGGCGTAGGCTAATTATAAAATTTCTGAATATAATAGTCCATAATTATCAAATTCATAACAGGGATTCGACAATTTAGTAAAATGTTCCAGGGGACAAGATGTTTATCGGCTGGCTGCTCGTTGTTACTGACTGTTCTTCAGGAAAAACAACCGTTTTCAAGAAAAAACTGACCGCCTTTAAGACAAAATTGACTTTTTTTAAAAGAAAAAAAATAGACTGTTTTAACGAAATATTCTGTCACTTCACACCAAATAATTTTTTTTACCGACTGGCCGACAAAACTGGGGGTTCTGTCCAAATGTAAAATCTGTTAAAATAAAAAATGAGCAAAAATCTGGGTAAGGTTTTTGTAAGAATTGTGGTAATTCTTTAATCTTTCGAAACCAGATTATTTGGTATAGTTACCGGATTCGGTGGTTGTACAGAATCCCGAATAGGCTATCGTTCCAAAATCAGTCGGTACCCTACGATGATCGGGATTCAGTAATTTCTTCGGTATAATTGCCAGGATTTGGTAGTTAATCACGAATCCGAAACTGCGTTCCAATCTCGACATAGGATAATTATAAAAAAATTGAATATAATAGTACATAATTTCAATCTTATAACTAGGTTTCTACAATTTATTTGGTATAATTGCCAGGATGCGCTAGTTACCACAAACCCGAACTATGTTCTGATTTCGACAACATTTTACCGAATCAGAATATCAGTCCATACTTATTCGCTATATACTTATCCAAATTTCGAACTCTGGTCCAATTTCGATATCAATCTTCAAATGCAGTGCCCCTCCCCCCCCCCCCCCCCCCCTTGAACAGACTCATACTCTCAGTTGTATGTTTTGATCTTGCCAGAATATCTGTCACATATATTTTGATGGTGCAAAACGAATAAGTCAGCTACATTCTATTAGAGCTGTATTTCTACCCTTCTTAGTAGGCTAAGGGTCTTCTTCTTATGATTCGTCAACACCTGGGTTCCAGAGAGGGACCCTTTCGGCTTCCTTGTCATTGATCGTTTGTTTGGTTGTATCGCTGGGTCGTGGTTATTTTAGGTTAGGTTAGGGCAACGTTGTGCCGAGATGAATGGTGCTCTTAAGAAATACAGAGAAATTTGAGGGCGGTGATGATGGGCAGGAACACTGCTCGTTCGCATCCAGGGGGGAGTGATATTGGAGAGATCTCTTCGATGTCACGAGGGAGGTTTCGCTTCAGACTGGATGCCAGGTCCAGGGTGGGGATGGGGGGAACGGGGGAGCTGCTTGCGTCTGCCGTTCTCAGTCAGTGACTCGTCGTCTGAATGCATCCCAAGAGCTGATCAGGTTTTCTTCACCCCGTTGTTCAGCCCGAAGGTTATTCTGTATATTGTGTGCTCGTTTCCGTATGCTTGTACTTTGGTGAAGTACTTCACCATTAGCGTGCAGGACCTTTCTTCGATTGTCTGGAGGCCAGCAACTCTCCTAAGCTTGTTGGTAGGGGTATGTTTATGTAGCCCAAGGGCTATTCTTATGCAAGCATTTTGGATAGTTTCAAGTTTTGCCACATTGGATTTGTTAGAGCTGGGCGTTACTTAGGGATGGAAACAAATTCTTGGTCTAATGTATCTCTTGAAGAAGTCGAGAAGGGATTTAGGTGATGATGCCCAGGGGGACGAGGCCAGCCTTTTGAGAGTGACGACCCTGCTGATGCATGAATGCTTAATTGCCTCTATGTGGCTTGTCCAGGACGGCTCCTAGTAGCTTCGGGTTGTTTCGTACAGGATCTCTGTTCCGTTTAGCGTTATCTTCGGTAGATCTGTGGTTTTCTTCTTTGAGAAGAGAATGGCTTTTGTTTTGATTGCTGATACGGGGATCGCAATGGCGGCAGAGAGCTGTTCAAGCTCAAACATGGCTTTTTGCATTTTAAGCTTCAGTTCCTCGATGGTGTTGCCCGTTTCACTGACAAGCACATCGTCAGCGAAAACCTTTTTTTGAGCCGTGTCGCTTGAGAGTTCAAATTCGCTCAGTAGCTGTAGAAATAGGAAATAGTTGAGAGGAGAATCCTACAGGGGTGAATCCCCTGTAGAGAATTCACCTTGGTTTGCTTTTACTTTGAAGCTTCTTCCCGAGAGGTAGTCGAAGAGGAATTCTACCACTCCTGTAGGGAAATCATATCTAGGAGAATTCGGCACAGCTGTTCTTTGAGAACATTATCTAATGCTGCTTCGAAGTCCACTAGTATCGCCGGGAGCAGGCCCGTATCCAGGAATTTATTTAGGGGGGGGGGGTGTGTGCCTGCTGGTCGGACAAATAAGTACAAAAACACATACATCAGAGGGAAAAGCCTTTACAAAACATTAATTTTGTATGTTTCGGGGGGGGGGGGGGGTCAATTCCCTAACCCCCCCTGGATATGGCCTTGGCCAGGAGCATCTTTCCTCTCTTCCAAGCGCTTTTAATTGCGTGTTGCAGCAGGATGATGTTATCAGATGTGCTTCGGCCCTTTCTAAAACCTGACTGCCATGTGGGGAGGAGCTTGTTTACCTCACAGAACCATTCGAGGCGGGTGGCAACCATTTTCTCTAGAAATTTTCCCAGGACAGGAAGGAGCGAGACAGGTCGGTAAGAGGAGGCGTTGTGAGGTGGCTTCCCTGGTTTCTTTATTGGCTTTACAATGGCTCTCTTTCAGATTGTGGGGAAACGTTTTGCTTTCCACGCCTGGTTGGAGACGTGGAGCAGATCTTCGTGGAACTTCTTGCCGGATTGGGTGATCCACTCATAGCTGATTTCGTCCTCACCTGGGGCCGAGTTAGCTTTTTAGTCTTCAAGAGTCGCTTCTAGCTCTGCCATGGTGAATGGTGCAATAACCTCCTTCTTAAATCGGGCTTTCTCGTAGAGTTTGCAGATCCTCGGTTTTGTAGACGTGATGGTTGGTTTTGGTCACTGGAATTGCTCTGCGAACATTTCTGCCTTCTGTATGTCGTTGTGGAGTAGTCTTCCGTTCTGGGAAATTGTTGGAATTCTGTCATTTGACCGTTTGCTGCAAATCTCGTTGATGATTTGGTGAACTTTTCCTGGTGGTATGTTCTCCTCGAACTCAGCCGAGTAGTTTGCCCAGACTTTCCTCTTTGCTTTGTTCACGGCCTTCTTCACATTTGCTTCAGCTCTTCGTAGGGCGATCCTTGTCTCGACGGACGGTCTTTTCTGGTCCTGATTTCTGCATCTTCTCTTCTCTGTTGTTGTTTCTTTGCACTCGTCGTTCCGCCAGGTTTTGGGGGGCTTGATTGGGAATGCTCCGATGTCTTTTTGGGGATTGCTAACTCCGCCGCTGCGAGTAGTTTAGTAAGGTTCTTGGCTTTCCTGTCAATGTCTGGTTCGAGCGTAATACAATGTTTCCGATTGAGGAAGTGTTCAAACTGGGTCCAATTTGCTTTGTTCAAGTTGAACCTAGAAGTTGGGGGGAGTGGGATGAAGCCCTCACCAGAGATACTCGTGAAAACTGCCAAATGGTCTGTCTGGAGGACATCATGAAAGCTGGGCCAAGTTGTAGGTCAATTGTTGAATGCCTGTTGTATTTTCGGCAGAAGTGAGTAGGAAGTCCAAAAGGGGTGAGAACAGTTATATCAGTGAGGTCCATGATTGCTCTTTCAATGCTCTTTCCGGGATTGTTTGAAGTTGCCAAGTCCCAGAGGGGGCTGTGAGCATTGAAGTCACCAAAGAGTAGGGTGTTTCCAGTTGTTGTTTCCTTTTCAACGATGTCAAAGATTTGGTTAGGTCCATTTGGGTTGTACAATGATGTTATGCGTGTACAGCTGGTATTAGGTTGGATAAGGTCTATGCTGATAGTGTCTATTTCCATCGGGTATTCAGTAGGTGAGACACTTGAGTGGGAAATATCTGCCCTCACCAGAATTGCCACTCCTCCCCCTTTCCTTCCGCTTGATCGGTCCTTCCTGTACATGTGGTAGCCAAGTATTTTCACTTTCCTCATCAGGTTAAGGTTCGTCTCTTGCAGACATATGACTTCCACCTCGTTTCTTGACAAACAACTGCATAATTCATGAGTTTTGTAGGTGCTTAGCGAGACAGTGTTCCACTGGAGAATACGAAGGGTGTGTAGGGAATGCATTTAGTCGTCGATGTCTTCAGCCGAGGAGATATCTTCTTCTCTTGAGATATTTTTCTCTTTTTTTCTCTTTTCCTTTTCCTTTGCTGGTTTCTTGGTTGCTGGAGTTACAGACAGTTCCTTGTTTAAGGTGGGCTAATTCAATTGTTGCTATTTTCCATGTGGCTTCTCCTAGCTTCGACGTGGTTGCTTTCCTTGACAGTATCATTTTGATGTCCTCGGGCTGCTGATTGGTATTAATTAGGTGCAGGACCGTCAGATAGGTGGCGATTTTCTTCCATTCTTGGCTTTGAGGAGGTCCTGGGAGGGGTGGAAAGTTGCTGGTTGAGGGTGATGGTATATCCAGGATGAGAGGGGTGATGCCAGGGAATACAGATGGTTCGGAAGAGGAAGTTGGGCAGTTAGCGAGAGTGCCTGGTGTTATCAAGCTGGGGGTTTTCAGAGTTTTTAGCTGTGGGAGTTTAGCTTCTACTACTGCGTATGGTAGGTTTTGTGCCTGAGATACTCTCAGTATCTCAGCCCGTTTGAAGTGTGCTGGACACTTTTGTTTTTCCAGAGCTGAATGTCCTTGGCTTTTGCAGTTTTTGCAGAAGGTTGTCACTTCTGGGCAAGAGTCTTCCTTGTGGTCTTGCTTGCCGCATTTCCTGCAGGCTTCGGTGAGTTGCTTGCACCAGTTTTTGGTATGGCCGTGGAACAGGCACTTTGAGCAGAATAGCGGTTTGATTTTGTATTCTTTGATGTTGAGCCTTTTTCCATATAATTAAATGTCTTTTGTGATTTCTTGCTCTAGGGATACCAAGACTGATGTGCCCCATACGAGGGATCCGTCTTGCTCTTTCCTGTTCAAGCGACTTGCTGAGGAGATCTTCACTTCTTGACCCCCGGCATCCAGTAATTCTGACTTCATTTCCTCTTCTTTGCCCACTCCATACATGACATACTTGAATGCCTTTGTTTTAGTGGTTAGGGTGGCTTCGATGGGATTTCCTTCGATTTTTAGATCATCAGAGCTGCAAGCCAGTTTCATGGCTCTGGCTTCTTCCAAGAAGTGGATTTCTGTTGCTCCCAGCTTACCACTGCTGATTTGGAAATTCGCTCTTGTTAGTTTGTAGATTTCTCTATGTATGTTGATGGGTTTCAAGGATCCACCATCTTTTCTGGAAATGGTGATGGTCCACAGTTCGGGGAAAGTTGGTGGTGGGCTGATTCCTTCTGCCAGTTTTTGTTTCCTTGTAGGGGTGGGGTCTGGAGGTTCGTCAGCCCATTTCCCAGTGAAAGGACTGCTCATGCTTCAATCTTTCCAAAACAAGCAAAATTTAAAGCATGTAATTTTGAATCGAAATTTCGCACTCAAGCTGAACCCTCTTCAGGCTCAAGCTAGAAAATGAACCTCATTTTCTTTGAAGTTCATTTTCTAGCTTGAGCGGCTTCAGCCTAAAGAGGACCCTTGCCAAGAAGGGCCGAAATATAGCTCTAATAAAATGTAGCTGACTCATCCATTTTGCAACGTCAAATATGATTCAGTCAGCTTGAAGGAACATCTATCAGTCATATATTAAGAGCTTGCCAGAATGCCATAAAGGTAGTTACCAAACCTTGAACCTTGAAAACAGAAAGAGACCAATTTTCGAAATTCTGTCCTGCAGCTCATAGTCTCAGCATTATTTTGTTATGTGCTTAAATTTTTGTATTTCAGAGAAGTAGGTATTCTGAAAAAATTAATGCAGTGCCAGGTTGGGACACAAATCAGATTTTTAAGCATTGAGACGAGGTCAAGTGAAGCACTGGTCACAGACAAAAGGACTGATCTATGATTTCATCATTGATCCCAAAAAAGATGCTCTAAACATAAATGTTTTCAACAACTCTGAAGTGTAATTTCTACGTCAAAAATAAGAAAAATAAGAGTAATAATAAAAAATCGTATTGAAAAAGGTATTCGGGATGAATTTTGAGGGTCAAGAGGCGCCTTTTGTAATATTATCTATTTTGTGGAAAAACGAGTAATTTAGCTGGGGTTTTAAGACAATATAAGCTTTTGATTTGAGAAACAATAGAAAGTAGAATCTGCTTGGAAATAGTTAAATTTAGCAGGAAGAAAGGAACTGAACAAAATCTTGCATGCAGAGCTCATTCAAGTGGTTCTGGGTAGTACTGGGTATCCTAAAGTAGCTACAAGCTGCTGCCGCGACACTGTCCATCCAATTTTAATCTTTATGAAAATTCTTGGGATCTTGGTGCTTAATCTACTTTAAAATAAATTGGATACAGAACATATTTACCTGCAGTGCTTGACTTAAATTTGTTTTGTATGGAAGCTGCTCCCAGAGGCGTCACTAGCCAAAATGTATGGGGGGGGGGGGGGCAAGGCATTTACCGACCTGCTGGTCACTTTTACAGATTGTTTAAAAAATTACAGTTTTGAAGTAAAATCTACTGATTTTCAGAGAAACCAACTGTTTAAAGAAAAACCTTCTGAGCTAATGAATAATCTACTGATTTTCAGAAAAAAACTTCTGTTTTCATGAAAAAATTGACTGTTTTGACGAAAAACAGAGGCGCTTTGCACTAAATTCTATTTACCAACCAACAACATTCAGGGGAGGGGCACCCCAATTCACCCACACATATGCGATGCCCCTGGCTGCAACCTTGCTGGCCCCTGGCTTCTAATTGTGCCTGGCAAATTAATGTCAAAGTAGGCTTCGCAAAATGACATTTAGTAGCTGTCTAATCATCTTTCATGCTGCCCTTTAGTGTTACTCTCTGAGTCTTTGTACTTCGTCTTATTTTCTTTCCAAAATTTAAACCTCAAATGCTCAGTTTGTAGGATTTGGTAGAGTTTTTACCATTTTTTTTTAATTTTGGATCCATCACCCCAACGAAAATGTACTTGCAACGCCTGGCAACACCCATGAGTGTCTAGGCTAAGTGATCAGGTTATTAATTTATTATTCACATTTTGCTGCTTTGAGTCCATGGGCAAAACAAAAAAAACTGATGATTTTGATGGAAACTGTCTCTGAAGTCGCTGACAAAAGCTAGGCAGAAATAAGCAACGTGGCAACAGTACATCAAGCATAGGCTAGGTAGGCTAGCACGTGCGGCTAGATTTGAATTCTCTATTCTGCCTCCCAGTTGGATTCTTGTTAACTCTATTTTCTCTATGAACCAATATCTGATAGCTTGTTCACACGGGGCTGAAACAGCGGCCGATTCTCCATCAGCGGCTGATTTACGCGCGTAAATAACGGTTGAAAAAATTCCAAAAATCAGCCGCTGATTTTACAAATAGGCGCTTATTTTCGTCGCGGTCACCGATCGGGGTAAACTAAATCCTATGGAATGTGATAGCTTGTTCACACGGGGCTGAAACAGCGGCCGATTCTCGATCAGCGGCTGATTTACGCGCGTAAATAGCGGTTGAAAAATTTCCAAAAATCAGCCGCTGATTTTACAAATAGGCGCTTATTTTCTTCGCGGTCACCGATTGGGGCAAACTAAATCCTTTGGAATGTGACCTTTGATGACTCTAGGGGCAGTAAACAGAATGTAATTAGGGGAACTAGTCAAGCTTGGCGAGTTTTAGGTCAATCCAGTTCAGATTCTGTCAGAGCAATGTGAACACAACATGATTTTTACATTGAGCATACAAGGATTACTAAATGATCTCGAAAAAAAAGGTAGAATAATTTTCTAATTACAACAGCGTATGTTCTGTTTATGTCTAACATTTATTTTTGTTGTTTTCTTTAAAACAAAATAATAATTTGAGTAACTTTTCCATTCAACCTTCACTGAAAAGTAACTGAACAACACTAACTGATTGCATTCTGTTCTCGTTTTATTTGTATTTATTATTAATTGTATTGTGCGTTCTCATTTAAAAACAAAAATTTTAAATGAATTTTATTTGCTTTTGAACTTAAAATTGCCGAGTCGCCTAAAATCTGTCAATATTCATTTTGTGACTTTTTCCTAGTCCAAAAGACAACAAGTCAACTATGTTTGACTTAGACTAACTCACAAGATGTTTTTGTTAATTTTATATATTTTGTTACAAACAAAAAGAATATTCGGAATTAGGTTTTTCTTTTTAATTCTCCCGTCAACCCCCAAAAGTTGATTTGTCGTCTGAACAGATCAGCCGCTGTTTCCGCGCTTATTTCGGTCCCGTCTGAACAAGCTATGACCTTTGATGACTCTAGGGACGGTAAACAGACTGTAATTAGGGGAAATAGTCAAGCTTGGCGAGTTTTAGGTCAATCCAGTTCAGATTCTGTCAGAGAAATGTGAACAGAACATGATTTTTACATTGAGCATACAAGGATTACTAAATGATCTCGAAAAAAGGTAGAATAATTTTCTAATTTCTATAGCGTGTGTTCTGTTTCTGTCTGATATTTTTTTCAATATTTTTCTTTGATAAAACAGCCATCACTGAAAAGTGACTGACAACACAAAATGATTGCCTTCTGTTCTCGTATTATTTATATTTATTATTAGTTATATTTTATGTTCAATTTTAAAAACAAAATTATTTAAATTAATTTTATTTGATTTTTAACTTGAAATTTACCCAGTCGCCTGAAATCTGTCAATACTCGATTGTTTCTTTTATCTACTCTAAAGACTACAAATCAACTATATTTGACTTTGACAAAACTAACAAGATGTTTGTGTTAATTTTATGTATTTTGTTACAAAGAAAAATAATTTTCGGAATTAGGTTTTTCTTTTTAATTCTCCCGTCAACCCCAAACAGTGATTTGTCGTCTGAACAGATCAGCCGCTGTTTACGCGCTTATTTCAGTCCCGTGTGAACAAGCTATGAGATTTTGAAGAAGAAGGGAATCCACATACAAACAAAACAACTCAACGCAACAACAACATCTAAGGAAAACTAAGTTAAGCTTGTTCTATGATTTTGTTTATCCTGATCAATCACCCTCGGTCTTTCGTGTAAAATCTACTCTATGAGCAGATAGTGCAGTAAAATCTTAGGTTCTGAGTCACTAGCAAAGACTATTTACACCTAGAAGGTGTACATATTCTTTGGTCACTAGGCCGAGACCGTAGTTTCGGTCAGTGATAACGTAAACGTAAGTGGAGCGATACCTATGAAATCTCAAAAGTTGTTCGTCCGTCTGTAAGCAAGGTAACTCTCGAAGGGAACGAGATATCTTGATGAAACTTGCTGTGAGGATTTGCTGAGTCGTCGGACCAGTCGAGTTCGTAGATGGGCTTTTAGACCTACGTTTAGGGGTGGGTGAGAGGGTTTAAATTAAGGGTCAAACAAAATACTTTGAGACATGATTGTCCATTACGGGGTCAGAAGACACGCTGGGCACGATGGTGAAAACCATTTTGTCATCAGACCCAGAATCTGGCTGAAACTGGAAAGTTTGTTAGAATTAAAAGGTTTATTTCGAGTTGATAGATGTTCGATTTAGGGCAGGCAGACATGCTGAACACTAATGTGAAAACAATTCTGTACCTGTACATGTAGTTCGCCTGGAATCCGGCCAAAACTGGTAAATTGTTAGAAGTTAAAGGTTAATCTCTAGTTGATTAGATAACCAATTTAGGGGTAAGAAGAGAAGCTGAATCTGTGTGTGACAATCATATTTTACCCGGCCATACAGTTCGACCGGAATCGGGCTGGAGTTGGAAAATTTGTTATAAGTTAAATTTTTAATTGAAGTTGATTAGATGTTCAATATTTGGGAAAGAAGATACCCTGAGTTCGTTTTTCAGCTTTCTTTTTTCGCCGGACAAGTAGTTCTGGAGTTCGGCCAAAACCAGGATATTGGCAGAAGTGGCAGGAAGTTTTCGTCAAAGCAGATGTGACTTATAGGGGTAAACAAACATGCTGAATTCATATCTGAACTTGATTTTCTCAGATTAATAGCTATGTGGCCCTAATCTGTTTCTGAATTTTAAGTGTAAAAATGTTTAAGGAGTCTGGTGATGACTGGATCTGGCCAAGACAAGACCCAGTTGTCTGGATTAGATATTGAATTTTGGGATCCCGTTGAAACTTTTGGTCTCGTTTTGTCAGACAGGGTGTATTCTCTATAGTGCAAATTTTGCCATTTGAATGTTCTTTATATGGTTGTGAGTTTGGTGGGATATATTCACTTCCTATACAATCAGGATCCAGTGATCTAAGGCTCAGAATTTTGAAATGTATCAGATAGTGGCAGTCTAGTACACTAGCCCCTTTTCAGGCACAGTGCTCAAACGTCTAGCACCATGCCTGGGTGCTAGACGTTCAAGCACTGTACCTTGGATTTCATGTATGGTGCATGGATTTCAGTATACGGTGCATACATCAAAAACACAGTATCTGTCATAACAACTGAGCACCAGCTCGGATAGGGCTGAAATTACTACCATGAATTAGATGAATCACATACAATCCCTTATATATTCTTCACAACAAAAACAAAAGGGCTCGGCTGATGACAGATGTGAAAAACCTCATTTCCTTTTCTACATAGTCAATGGTTTTGCATGCTAAGTGTCCTGTGCCTCAGCTTTTTCAACCTAGCAGCCAACCAGAATATTGGCTCTTGGGGAATAGATAGTGAAAATACATGGAAAATAGATAAGGTGCTGTTCGGTTTTTCATCTCCATCATCATTAGAGCCCTTTTGTTTTTGTTGTGAAAAATATATAAAGGATTGTCTTTGATTTATCTAATTCATAGTAGTAATTTCAGCCCAGTCCGAGCCGGTGCTCAGTTGTGATGACAGAAACTGTGTTTTTTCTGTATGCACTGTATACTGAAATCCATGAAATCCAAGGTACAGTGCTTGAACGTCTAGCACCCAGGCATGGTGCTCGACATTTGAGCACCGTGCCTGAAATGGGGCTAGTGTACTAGACTGGATAGTAGATAACATACGATTTGTTCTGTTCTTGATAATAGAAATGCAGCTGTTGCTTAGGTGAAGTTTTTACTCGGAAAAAAAGTTAAAAATAAAAGATGTGGGTTAATTATGTGGTCCTGTGGACCCTGAACCAGAAAACATCAGGAGGATGGTTCTCTGCGTTCAAGGCTTACTGCTTTGACACATGGAAATCAAGTTAAAAAAATTAATTTACCTTGAAAACTGAAAAAAAAAACTCTGATTGCCTAAGTCTTTTCAGTAATTTACTCTGAAGGGAAAATCTTAGCTGACATATCTGTCTTATGTATTGTTTGAATATGTGTCTTTCCCGTTTTTGATAATAGGACTGGTTTGCCTCTTGCCCACTCAAAAATAGTCTTGTACTGTTAATTGCACTGTATGCTTTGTTGAGCCTTGCAACTAAGTGGGGCTTACAACCTTACCAGGATGAAGACGTCGTTTCCAGTCAGTGAAGAAAATTCATTAGTGTAAGAGTATCAATTTTCATTTCTCTTTCAGGATTTACAGATCTTGACCATGCCGTTGCCTGACAGGGGTGTTACTTTCAAAATCTTCCTTGGGAACCTTGCTGAAGGGGTCACAAATGAAGACATCAGGCCCATGTTTGAGGCTCATGGCGAAGTCGTAGAGTGCGATGTTGTAGGAAACTATGGTTTTGTGGTGAGTGTATTCTTCTTTAGTTCAGTTTACTTTTTAATTTCAACCTTGGAGCCATTTAGACTTAAATCTGCACTTATGTAGCCCAATTTGTGCAGATATTCCTCTGTATTCCAGTGATTGCTTGTGATGGACTCCCAAGGGGTATTTTGGGTAGTGTGAGCTGGGGGGGGGGAGGAGGTGAAGGACTGCTTTTATTTGTGAGGAACATAGAAAATAAAACCATAGTTCTAAGCATACCTGAAAATATTGAGATATCTGGCTTACTTGAAGTCAGGCAATTAGGTAGGTTCCACTGAAGATTTTATCAATATATCTGCAGGCTTGCAGCCAAGTTGTAGTTAGTTAACAGTGTGGAGTTTTCAGTGATGTGTCATACAATCCTACAATGTTTTGTAGCACATGAGGAATGCATCAGAAGGAGAATCAGCCATTGCTGCTCTGAATGGTCAAACTGTCAAGGGGAAGACGATGAGAGTTGAAGCCTCAAAGAGTAAACCACCCAGCAAGCCATCTGTGAAAATCTTTGTTGGGAACCTGCCAGAAGGAACAAATCCAACAGAACTGAAAGCTTTGTTCCAACAATTCGGAGAAGTCCTCGAGTGTGATGTCCTTAAGAATTTCGCTTTCATTGTAAGTACACATGTACCTTTAATTTTTCATTACCACTCCAGTATATTTTGCCCAGAATGTTTGACTTGCAAAGTAAACTGTCTTCTTTAATGGCACCATCAATTATGTTTCCCAATTAACTTGGGCTGAATGAATCGTCACAGAAACTTTCTTCAGGTAAGCTGACACTTAGCCAAGATACCCAAATGGTTCTATTCCAGTTCCGGGCAACTCTTGTTCCTTTGCTTCTTGGTGTTTCTTTGAGCAGGATAAAGTTGACAAGCGTTATGTCTTGAGCTTCTTCTTGCGGGTATATCAGATATACAATGTCATGTTCCACTACAGTGGCTTTCTTTTTTATAGCATATGGAAAAAGGAGAGGCAACCAACCGAGCAATTCGAGAATTGCACTCACATACATTCAGTGGGAATCAAATTAATGTCCAAGTTTCCACCAGCCGAGTTCGGACCAAACCTGGCATGGGACAACCTGACCAGTGCTATCGGTGTGGAAAGAGCGGACATTGGTCAAAGGAATGCCCAGTTGATAGTCGATTTGGTGGCGGCTATGGCCCGTAAGTTGCTCATTACACACTTTCTACATTTTCTTAAACTGGTCTTCCACAAATTACAAACGCTTCAGAAGTTGCAGAGCTGGGGCATATGACAAATGACCTGAAAAAATATGGCGTACCTTAAAGCAGCCATGTCATTAATCATTTCTCCACTACCATTGTGTATTTTCGGTCACTAAATTTTCACTGTCCATTGTTTTTTTCCTACCTGGAATCACATCAGTCTTCCCTCGAATCATGCAAACATTATTGGAGTGTTTGGCAACTTACCGCCAAACAACTAATCAGATGAGGAAACAAAGTTCAGATGTCGATTCAGCAAGGATGTTTACTTCAGTATCTCATCACTCAGGAAGAAGGGTTCAGAACTTCACTCAGATTAATCGTACTGTAGTAGACTTCTTGGTGAACTGCACTTAGCACCAAAGAGCTAGTGACATTGAGAGGAGAATCTTTTACCCAAATTTCCAAATTTTGCCAGCCTATCTGTCAAGGAAATGAAGTTCAAAATTCGATTCATCACGTCTCCTTACCCTGATACTGAATCTCTAATCGACTTCAGAAACAACTTCAACCAAATTTCCAGTTTCGGCCGAATTTCGGGTGGTTCATTTGTCCGGCAAGAAAACGTAGATCAGATCTAGATTTATTGGGCCTTCTTACCCCTTAAACGACTGTCTCATTAGCTTACAAAATATAGTTCTTTACCCTTGATTCGAAACCTCCTCTAGGACCCACCTCGAACTTGGCCTGCACTTTGCCACTGAATCCTTATACGAAGTTTGAACAACATATCTAGCAACACATCCCCCGACACTACAGACTGCCATGACTAAACACAAAGAATACAGTGTAAATAGTCTTTGATTGAACCAAAGAAATATTACCCATGTGTACTGCGACCGAACTCACTATCCCTCCGGTGTCCATAGATTAAACAAAGAGTGTCGTAACCCGACGCACGATGAGCAGATAAAGGGGTAGGTTAGGAGCTGGTATCGCCACTTAGTTTTTCAGAAAATGGGTCGACTGATTTTATTAAATTGTTCCGAGGAAGGTTGTCTAATATATTATGCCTTATTGACCCAGTAAATGCCGGTAGGGACTTCTAAGATAACTAGGTTGAAAGCATAGGTATCTTTAGGATTTTCGAAAGTTGCAACAGCATGTTTTCTCACACTATATTGACTATATCATTGGGTATTAAAATGTCATGCCAGATTGCTGGATTCCGGGCGAAATACTTGTCCGACGAAAAATCAATTTTCAAATTTGAATTCAGCACGTCTTCTTAATCCAGAATCGGACATTTAATCAACTTCTGCCTCTTACATTTTTCCGGTCTTTTCCGGATTCAGGGTGAACGACTTGTCCGGTGAGAAATAATTTTCATATTCGGATTCAGCATGTCTCCTTACCCCTATAGCAGCTATCTCGTTAGCTTTTAAAAATATTTATTTTCGCCGCTAAATTTGGAACTCCTCCCCCACCCCTGAATACAGAACTTGGGGACCCATCTACGAACTTGACCTGTCCCTTGACCCAAAGAATGCTCACACACACTGAGTCTCATCAGAATATAACATTCGCTTCGAGAGTTATCGTACTGAAGGATGGACGGACAGACGGACAACTTTCCCCAAGTCGTAGATATCCCTCCACTTAGTACGTTTTGGGATCGCTTAAAAATTTTGAAAGCCACAGACTTGAGTTGAGACTTGAGTGTTGAGTTGTTATAGTAGTAAGTTGTATAGCTGTAGTAGTAAGTTGTTTGCGCTTCGCGGATCACCGCTGCATGTGCCTGTATGGGGACCAAAGACGGAGGTTTCGTTCTTGCAGAAACGTAAATGTCTCGCTATTATTAGTCTTCTGGTTTCAAGTCAGAAATTAATATTCAATTTGTGTTTAGGAGAGGGCGAGGTGCCCCACGTGGTCGTGATTCAGGCTACGGACGGGATAGTGGCTACCCTCCTCGCCGATATGACGATGACTATTATGGTGGCTCCGCTGGTGGTTATGGCGGCGGTAGTTATGGTGGAAACAACTACGACAGTAGCTATGGAAGCGGTGGTAGTTACTCGTATGACGATAACTACTCCAGTGGATCCTATGCCAGCGATTATCCATCTGGTGGTGGATACAGCAGCGGGTATTCCGATTATGGATCATCGTATAATGGCGGGCGTGGCCGTGGAGGTTCTCGGTAAGTACTACCTTCTTAATTAATTCAACTAAGTAGTTCTTAGTGTTAAGGGAAGGAGCCTGTACTGGACGGGCTAGAATATAGATTACGATTAAACGTCTACTATTTCCAGCCAAGATAAATCATAAGGAGGTTCTTAAGTCAGGGGGAGGGGGTTGATCTCGCGAGGTCCCAGCTATCAGAGCTGTACTTGGAGATGAATCAAATCTTATTCATGCTCTTGTGTCCCCCACTTGTGGTAATGTCTATGGCAGAGACCTGTACCCGCGGCGAACGACAGAAAAGCCACAATTGATAGGTTCTCCAACGGTTACTTTAACATCACTTGACGTGCATCTTATTCTTGTGTGCTGACAACCGCAGTCATACTCATAATGAGGGATGTGCGCACAAGCGCCGGCTGTGAATTATTTTTTTGTGTGGGAGTTTTAACTTAACAAAAGTGTAATTGCGAAGTCGCCTTTATTGTTGGTCCGAAACAGGGACTCGGAGGAGGGAGAAAGTACGACCGTAATCTTTAGTTGACAATGATAAAACATTTACGACATTGTTTCGCTGGATGAAAATTATGTGGAATAGGTTTGGCAGGATCGTTTTACTAGTTATTGTATTTAAACCAGTTTAGTCTAACCCTGTTCTTTTTGATACTAGTGGCGGTCGTGGCGGCGGCGGTGCGCGGTACAACCCGTATTAAATGGCGAGAAGCGGTCGTGGAAAGCTGAAATGCGGTGCGTTCGGATCGGATTTCGTCGATTTATTGCAACCTTGAAGATATGGATGGACAAGGACGTGTTCGGTATCGCGGTCGTGCGGCTGCGTCGCGCGCCGGGTTTTTTACTTTTGCATTTTGAGTAAACTTTAACTACCGTCACAGTTATTTTGTTTGTGTATATCTTCTAATATCTGATATGTTCAGAAGTGTCTTGAATGTAAGATTTGTCTCTTTGTAATACAGTAGTTCAGTTTTCAAGTAAACACTTGTAGACCTAGTTCCTACGAAGGCCGTCAGTGATAGTGCAGAAGTTGTTTATTTTCGGATTCCCCGTCGAATGAGGCTTCTTTTGCCGCTCATGTCGTAAGTAGCTGAAAATACTCGGCCACTTTTAGCTAAAATTAGCTTATTTGTCTAGCGAATATTAGAGAGCGAAACTGTCTGATGCTGACGGTTGAGATAAGCGCGTATAGAACCAGCATTGTAAATTGTAATATTGCCTCTCGTTCTCTGTTTTGAAAGACTTGTTTTGTCCGCCAGCAACGAGACCCTGCATAGATGTCGCTTAATTATTTGTGAACCACTATTTCTGTCGCCGTTGCTAATCAGTTATTTTCAGCATTCTGTAGCATGTCTAGCATGGAGTCTCGTTTTCTGTCAAAAGAAGACCTCCGAAGGTCATCAGCTACACAACCCTGCCAATCGATTGGGTGAGTTTTCTTATTTTCGCTTTTTGGGTCGCTTGCCTGTCGGCCAAGTGCCACATACCGATCGCTCTTCCGTCGGCCTGTCGGTCAGGCCACTCATCCCGAGTTAGGTCGATGCATGAAACTTAAAGCACAGAGGACAGTATTTACGATTTAATTCATGTAAATACTTCAAGAATAAAGAGTTTCCAAATAGTACGCGCCATCGCTTCCGATTTTATCGTTTCCGAGTTCTTGCAGAACCTCACTACCTCAACGTACCATGGACATTTCATGAGTGCGACAAACCACAAAATATTCGAAATTGCTTTGGTGCATGTGTTCTGAGAGATGAATTCCGAATCTTCAAGAAAGTGCGATTATTTGTGATTGTTGCAGCAGAGGTTACATCTTTCTTCAGTTTTACACCAATTACACCCTTTATTGAGTGGCTGTATTATGTCAGAGTTGTTTTTGATTCCTCTGGTGTTTTGCAACTGCATTATGATGGGTTAATTTTCGTCTCAAAGAGGCTATTGGCCACTGCAGCTTGAAGTGTCTATCACATCATGGAAATAACTCTAGCAAGGTATGGAATCTTACTGGGTTCATTGTTTCTACTTCTCATGATTTCACTTGAGATCTGATGTTTTTTTTTTTCAGTTTAATATTCTGTTCTTGATCTCACAATACCACAGTAATCTCATTGTGAGACCTTCCTGTTGGGTTGGTTTGGCATTTTAGCCCAGTCAACCACAAATCCCTGATTTTTGGGTACCCTATGCCAAACGCTGGGTATATCTAACGTTTGGCATAGCCTATGCCTAACGCTGGATATCCTATGCCAAACGTTGGATAGGTGTTGGCACCCTAACCCTGACCTACCTCACTACAGATGAGTTCTGATTGGTTGATTTCTGAGCTTCACTCAAATCATCAATATTTTATTGGGTCACAGTATCCAGCATTTGGCATAGTGTATCCAGTGTTAGGCATAGGGTATACCAAACGCTGGACATACCCAGCGTTGGCATAGGCTTTCCCAAAATCAGGGATTTGTGGTAGACTGTTTTAGCCACACTAAAATCTAAAATTTGGGTGGGAGGAAGTTGAAGTTTGCCGAAAAATGCAAGTTGAAAAAAAATTAGTTGCCCGAGGCACGCGGTTACATTTGTCTTGAGTGCAGTAGTATCAAGCTGCTTGGGTGTCACTGATGACAAAGCTGCAATGAAGGACCTGCTTGGTGACATTGCTGTTGTGAACAACCTTTTGCTTAATCTCGGTAAAAATTGGCGGTAATGTGTCATCAAACCTGTGTAATCTTTCACCTGTAGCGCCATATTTCCCATCCAAAGCTCCCAAGTCAACAACCTCAAGAAGGTATGCTATTAATGAGCTAACTTTCAAGATATCAAGCTTCCCGATGAAAAATTTATCCAAAATAGTAGTACGAAGTTGTACAGAAAAGAAGCATGCAGTACGAACTGATGCTACACATATTTCTATGTCAAGGCTACCTTGTCAGTTGTCACTGCATTCTACTCTATGCTACAACTAGCAAGACTGGATGCTACTATAGTAAGACAGGATGCTAGATACTACTGCTTAAGATTGGCCCAGTCTGAAATCATAGCATTATTTACTATTACATATAAATACATTCAACTTTTTCATAAAGCTATCATGTAACTTTGCAGTCTGTGAATTTTTCATTGGGTATATGTCAGCGCTGGGGTGGTCTATCTGCCACAGATGCATGATCATAGGCAAATTGGGGTATACCATCAGCTTCAAATAGCCTCTGCCTACTCCTTTAACCTGTGCTGGCTAGCACTATTGACTAAAATTAATTTTGAATGATTGTTTTGTGGATTTCAGTCAAATTGTCAATAAATTCTACAGTTAGAGTTTTAAGAAGCATATCTACAGTTTTTGGGGATGATGCTCCATGATATGAGCACTGGTATGGCGGAGCAAGGGCACAATAACCTACCAGTCTGCAAAAAAACTTGATTTTATATGTCCCATATCATATACTGGGTATATCATTCATTTGGCATGCTCTTTTTCTAAGTCATTGTGCCCCAACCTTGAGCACCAGTGCTCATACCTTGGGGCGTATCCTAATTTAAGAGAAAGCATATCCTAAAGTCATAGATTTGTGGCAGCACACATATTCAGTTTCTGGAGCTTTGGGATCCTATCTTAGAAAAGAACCCCGAACTCAGATTCAAAACTAAAAAAATAAAAATAAATGCAATTTCTATACTTAGTATGTACTTGGACAGCTCCCAGAACTTGAATATTCCTCCAGATGTAACAGAAGTAGAAGTGCTTGAACAGCTCCCAGAACTTGAATATTTCTTCAGATGTAACAGAAGTAGAAGAAGAGGGCTGGAGTGCAGCAGAGAAATTGCTTGGTTTACTGTAATTTACCTTTTACCATACCGTATGCAGTTTTAAGTGCATCACTAAAATATAGGCTATATCTTTCTATTCTATCAGTAGTGCAGGCCCTTTCCATATGTTGAAACCAGATGCGAGACAATGTCCGGGGGCTAGTTCGATCATAAAAAATATCACTGTTGGGACAAAATCACTATAATCCACAGCAAATCTTGGCCAGCGTTTACTTCATTGTAATACTCAGAGGCATCACTAGCCAAAATGTTTGGGGGGGGGGGGGGGTCGAGGCATTTACCGACTGGCTGGTAAATTTTACCGACTGTTGCGGCAGAAAAACGACGGTTTTCAACAACAAAAAATGACAGTTTTGACCCAGTCCTGACGCCCCTGGTAATACTAGATGAAGTGTATCGCAGCATGAATGGGCGTAACACTGTTCGAAGTGCCCAAGGCAGCTAATTGCTCCAGGGGTTGTTCTAAAGTTGAGGGTCCATACCATCCATATTTTCAAAGTCTCAGTCTGATTTTTTTGGGATCCCAGAACGTAAGTGGAGGGATACCTAGGACATTGCCAAAGTTGTCCGTCCGTCTGTCTGTAAGCACGATACCTCTCGAAGGGAATGAGATATTTTGATGAAACTTGGTGTAGGGGTTCGTTGGGTCAAGGGTAAGGTCGAGTTTGTTGATAGGCTTTGTAGCCTTATATTTAGGAGTGGGGGAGCGGGGTTTAAATTAAAGGGCAAGCAAAATATTTTTAAACAGCTAATGAGACAGTCGATTATGAGGTAAGAAGACATGCTGAACTTGATGGTGAAAACCGTTTTCTCGCCGGACGAGTATTTCGCCCGGAATCCGGCACAAACCGGAAAGTCTGTTAAAAGTAAACGTTTTATTTGAAGTTGATTAGATGTTCGGTTTAGGGGTGCTGAACACGATAGTGAAAACCATTTTCTCGACGGGCAATTAGTTCGCTCGGAATCCGGCCAAAACCGGAAAATTGTTAAAAGTATTTGTAGTTGATTAGATATCCGATTTAGGGGTAAGAAGAGATGCTTAATCCGTGTATGACAATCATTTTTTACCCGGACATACAGTTCGCCCGGAATCCGGCTGGAACCGGAAAATTTGTTATAAGTTAAATTTTAATTTGAAGTTGATTAGATGTTCGATATAGGGGAAAGAAGATAAGCTGAGTTCGTTTTTTAGCTTTTTTTTTTTGCCGGACAGGCGGTTCCGGAATTCGGCCGAAACCGGGAAATTGGCAGAAGTAAGGCAGGAAGTTTTTGTCAAAACAGATATGACTTACAGGGGTAAACACAAACATGCTGAATCCATATCTGAACTTGGTTTTCTCAGATGATCAGCTTTTTGGCCTTAACCTGTTTCTGACATTCAATAGTAATAATGTTCAAGGAGTCTGGCGAAGAGAAGACCCAATTGTCTGGATCAAATATTGAATTTTTGGGATCCCATCGAAACCTTTGGTCTTGTTGTATGTTGCTTCTATGGTGTAGATGAAACAATGAGCTCTACACAGTATGATTAGTTTTAGATGTTGGGTTTAGGGGTAGGAAGACATGCTGCACGATGGTGAAAACCATTTTCTCGCCGGGCAAGTATTTGGTCCGAAATCCGGCCAAAACCGGAAAAATTGTTACAAATATCTGTAGTTGATTAGACATCCGATTTAGGGGTAAGAAGAGATGCTGAATCCGTGTATGACAATCGTTTTTTATTGGACATATAGTTCGCCCGGAATCCGGCTGGAACCGGAAAACTTTTTATAAGTTAAATTTTAATTTGAAGTTGATTAGATGTTCGATATAGGGGAAAGAAGATAAGCTGAGTTCGTTTTTTAGCTTTTTTTTTTTGCCGGACAGGCGGTTCCGGAATTCGGCCGAAACCGGGAAATTGGCAGAAGTAAGGCAGGAAGTTTTTGTCAAAACAGATATGACTTACAGGGGTAAACACAAACATGCTGAATCCATATCTGAACTTGGTTTTCTCAGATGATCAACTTTTTGGCCTTAACATGTTTCTGACTTTCAATAGTAAAAATGTTCAAGGAGTCTGGCGACGAGAAGACCCAATTGTCTGGATCAAATATTGAATTTTTGGGATCCCATCGAAACCTTTGGTCTTGTTGTATGTTGCTTCTATGGTGTAGATGAAACAATGAGCTCTACACAGTAACTTCGATTATCACAGACAAAGTTTTTTTCAGAGTAGGCTATATAAAAATAAACTTGTGTAATTCACAATCATTCGAAAATTTGTCACCTTTTAATCAATACAAAATGTCAAAACTATTCCTTTTCCCTGGGAGTGCTGAAGCTGGAAAAACTCGTGATGCCAATGTAGCTTTTGCCTAGAAAGAAAAAAAACCTATGACGTGTCTATCTAAGTCACAATTCCACAGACAGAAAGTTGTGTATGTCTGTTCGTTTTCTTGTCCTCAGAGCGTTTGTATCATGCTTGTCAACACCATCACCATTTGGTTAAAGGGGCTCTTCAGGGTGGCTGAAGTTTGCAACTATACAGACGAACTGAGTTTGGGATCCCGAAACGTAAGTGAGGGATGCCTATGGCATCGCAAAAATTGTCCGTCTGTTAGCATGATAACTCTGGAAAGGGTTGAGATATTTTGTTAAAATTTGACACGATGACTCTTTGGGTCAAAGTTTAGTTCGAAGGTGGGCTCTGTAGTGCTATATTTATGGGTGGGGCAGGGGTTTCAAATAAAGGGAGGACAAAAAATATGTTTCAAGCTAGTTGATTCAGAGGTGAGGAGACATGGTGAATCCAAATTTGAAAATAGTTTCGCTGGACAAGGAGTTTACTTGGAATCAGGCAAAAAGCGGATATTTTGGGAAAAGTAAGAGTTGTATCTGAAGTTGATTAGATGTTTGATTCAGGGGTAGGAGCACATGCTGATTTCTGAATATGAAAATTATTTTCACGCCGTATATGTAGTTCGCGCTGAATCTGGGAATTTAGCATGAAGTTTTAAACTAAGCGATACATATTGAGGAGATATACTGTTGCAACTTTTGATCATACTAATGATAAACAAAAATGTGCATGCGATCAGTCTACTAATCTGCCAAACGGCATTTGCTGGTTCGAAAAGTCAGAATGCATCCGGCAAGGATCTGGTAACAGTTTAATAAAAATTTGTTGACCGATTTTCGAGTCTCTACCCTGCCCTTTATCCATAAAAGCGAAAGCTCTGCGTCGATGACGTCATATCTTAGACCTAGCGCTCTGGGTTTACATGTCGGTAGGCACTAGGCAGCAGTGCTTCCACTTTTTGATTTCAGTTTTCCCTATTTTCATACAGATTTTCCCTAAAATTCCTCGTGTTTAGGTCTGATTTCTCCCTATTTTTCTCCCTAGAAACAAGACCAAAGGTTTCGATGGGATTCCAAAAATCCAATATTTGATCTAGACAATTGGGTCTTGTCTTCGCCAGGTCCAGTCTTCCCCAGACTCCTTGAACAATTTTAATATCAAAATTCAGAAACAGATTAAGGCCAAATAGTTAATCATCTGTGAAAACCAAGTTCAGATATGGATTCAGCCCGTGTGTTTACCCTTATAAGTCGTATCTATTTTGACGAAAACTCCTGCCTTACTTTTGCCATTTTTCCGGTTTCTAATGAATTCCGGAACTACTTGTCCGGCGAAAAAATAAAGCTAAGAAACGAATTCAGCGTGTCTTCTTTTCCCAGTATCGAACATCTAATCAACTTCAAATAAAAACTTAAAACTATAACAAAATTTTCCGGTTCCATCCGGATTCCGGGCCAACTATATGTCCGGGTAAAAATTGATTGTCACGTTTGGATTCAGCATCACTTCTTACCCCTAAATCAGATTTATAATCAACTACAAATAAAACTTTTACTTTTACCAAATTTTCCGGTTTTGGCCGGATTCCAGACGAACTACTTGTCCGGGTAGAAAATGATTTATACAAAAGTGTTCATCAAGTCTTCTTACCCCTGAATCGAACATCTAATCAACATCAAATACAAATTTTACTTAACAAACTCTCCGTCTTTTGCCGGATTCTGGAATAACTATTTGTTCGGCGAGAAAATGATTTTCATCAACGTGTTCAGCATGTCTTCTTACCCCATAATCGACTATCACATTGGATGTTTCAAAATATTTTGTTTGCCCCTTAATTTGAACCCCCCCACCTCTAAATGTAGGCTACAAAGGCCATCTACGATGAGGACGACCCAAAGAATCCTCACACCAAGTTTCATCAAAATATCTCATTCCCTTCGAGAGTTATCGTGCTTACAGACGGACGGACGGACAGACGTACAACTTTTGCGATGTTGTAGGTATTTTACCCGGACATAGTCCGGGACATATAGTTCGTCCGGAATCTGGATGGAACCGGGAATTTTGTTAAAAGTTAAATTTGTATTTTAAGTTGATTAGATGTTCGATATTGAGGAAAGAAGATACACTGAATTCGTTTTCTTAGCTTTCTTTTTTCACCAGACAAGTAGTTCCGGGATTCAGTCGAAACCGGAAAATTGGCAGAAACTTGGTTTTCATAGATGATTAGCTATTTGGCCTTAATTTGTTTCTGAATTTTGAAAGAAAAAAAAAGATGTTCAAGGAGTCTGGCGAAGACTGGACCTGGCAAAGACAAGACCCAATTGTCTACATCAAATATTGGATTTTTGGGATCCCATCGAAACCTTTGGTCTTGTTTTACAAAGGCAGCTGGTGCTCTATTTGGATAGTCCCCTGCGGATTTGCATATAGCTCACCACGGGAAAAAGAGATCACCAGCTGATTGAACGAATCCTTAATGCTAGGTGCATAGGTCGCATGCTCCTATTCTACAACTGTACAATTGCTGCATAGCCTAAGTTTACACCAATCAAAGGCATTGCTTAAAAATAAACTAAATCATAGGCTACCTAAATTACTAAATACCTAATCATCAAAGTGATCATTCCACGCTTTAGCTCTTTTTTTAATTTTGCACTGATGTTCGCAACATAGTCCATTGTTGCAACATAAGCATTTTAAAGATGACTGAACATATGCAATCTAGGAGAATTTTTCAGCCTTTGTTTGAAAGAATTGAACTTTCCCTCAATATCCCTAAAAACCCTTACTTTACCCCAGATTTCCCTGAATCCCTAGATTCAAAATAAGTGTCCCTAAAAGAACTGATTTTCCCCTAAAATAGGGTAAACTCCCTAGAAGTGGAAGCCCTGCTAGGCAGATAGGCAGTCTGTCGCAGAGTAAAAGTGCAATTCGGCAACCATGATATCAGTTACACTGGTATGAGTTACCAATGTATCAGTTACAATCGTGTCAGTTACCAAGGTATCAGTCATCACGGTACCAGCTACAATGATATCAGTTACAGTGGCATCAGTTACCATGGTGTATATTTATCAGTGTAAGAATCTCAGCAACAAGTAAACATTCAATAGTACAAATTTACAAGGAGTCTGGCGAAGACCAGACATCTAGAAGATCCAGTTGTCTGGATCAAATATGAAATTTTGGGATCCAGTCGAAACCTTTGGTTTTGTTCAAATTCACGATACTTGCAGCCAAAAGCAGCAGAGCAGCATGTAAATCACTGTAAAGTCTGTGTCAAACCTGGATAAAGCTAGTCTTAATCTATCCTTCAACTCTTCCTTGAAATCTGGTTTCTACCCTTTCAGTTGTAGGTAATCATCCATACCAGCCAAGATTAGGGGCATGAAACATCCTTGTGCTAAATAGCAACCAATTTGAACTTGAAAAAAGATAAAATGACACACTGAAAATAGGATGAAATCATCGCAGTATGATATATAAACTGATAATTATTCAGTGATGGTTCATTATCTCTGTATCCCGGCGTCACCGAACCGCATCTAGGTGGTGAGCAGAGGGGCTAGACAGTTGCAAGTAAAAATCCGAAGAAATGGAGAGTATCTGCAGTTTTTCAATATTAATGGTACTTTCGTGGTCTCAGTAAACCTATCACCTAGAATTATTTGGTGAAAAATGTATTTCCAGGATAAACACTCACCTATTTACTAAAGCTCTCTGTGGAACCAGTCAGCGGGGTTTAGCAAACATGGCTGTAGCTGTGAGTCTACACATCTAGACACAATGGTGTGATGCACAGGTGTACTACAGGTCAGAATCCTGGGCTTTACTTGGTAGATACCATTGGAATTATGTGCATCTATTGGCCAGACGTCACGTTTTCTGAATTTGCACCTGTAAAAAATTAGAGCATTTCAAGCAGCGTAGAAGTATTTCAATGCGCTACACTATAGTCTTAGCTTCATAGCACATAAAGAAACAGCCTGACTGAATTTCAAGGACAGTCGAACATGATTTCTAGATAGCTAAACCTTAGGCTGAAGAAATACTTATAAACTGAAAGTAGTTTCTTTTGTTTTCGTATGTTGTCGATTATTAGTCCTGGTTTAATTCTGAGACAATCATAGGATCTCAAATAAATGGTCTTACTGTCTGTCAGACTAAATCACCATAGTCAACGTTTGAGAGTTGTATTGGGATCCTGAACAGCTAGAAAAAAAAGTTTGTTGTAAATGATTTTACTCAACCCTCCAATATTGTTTTGTATTGTAGTTTTTAAGCTTCTTCATTGCTATCCCACAATTCCCATTTATGCTATTCTCAAAACTATTCTCAAAACTTTACCCAAGTTGGAGTTAACCAGTCGGTTGTCTGTCTGTCAGGTTATGTCAGCAAGAATTTTCTGGTCAGAGAATGTCGTACAAATGTGATTCTAAAAGAAGGTTATAGTTTGTGACAAGTCTGGGGACCCTGACCTGATGGAAATATTTTTAATTACTCGAACAATCAATAATTTCTCATGTTACTCAAGCTTTTTCTGCAACCTACCTTACCATAATTCGTTTTTTTGTCTGTCTGTCAGACCTAATCAGCTTGAACTGGAGTGTCTTTTTTTACCTAGTTACCTAGACTACAGTAAGCTATCACCCACATACCAGTTTGAGGCATCTTCGTCATGTTTTAGTGGTTGACCTGCTGGCTCAACCCTTCTTGTACAGGAGGGATACCTGACCTCGTTTTTATACTACCTCGATTTTTGCCGCGAAAATGTTAAAATGAAATGTACATGCTGTCCTGACAGTCAAGAGACAAAATATGACTTTTTGAACAGTCATGTGTCCTCAAATATTCAAATTTTCTGCCTTTTCTTTGTTTTCAAGCTGTTTTGAAAAGGGATTTTCTAGCTATTGACTTTGCTACCTTTTTCATCATTTTCTAGTCAATCGAGGTAAGGTTAGAATGAAGGGATCATGTTTGAAAAGAAAATATTTGTAACAATAAGATTGAGCCAATATTTATTTATCCAAAATGTAAACCATTCAGTTAGCTTCAGTCTAGTGTGTTTGTCATATTTATTGGTTCCTTTTTAAACCAGATAAATTATTCTGAAGGAAAGACGTGTCTGAGGTTGGATACCCCTCCTGTACCTCGAGAAGTTGAGGAGTGCCTGGTACAATTGCAGTGCTCCAGCACTGCCTGGGGGCAGTGCTGGAGCACTGCATTTTCGATAGGGAGGATGCAGAGTCAAAATTTTCACCGGCAATTTAATGGCAATTTGAGTATTAGGCTAGATTGTTTTAAGTTTTTAAACCAGTTTTAAGTTACTTTAAAATGTTAAAATTCAAAAATAAGATTTTGTAAGTACAACTAATCAAAAAGAGCAGCTCGGCAGCTGATTATGCAGCTACTAGGCGTCGCTTTTGCGAAGAACACTTGGACAGTACATGCCTATTGCTGCGGCCGAACTACCAAACCCAAGACCAAATTCAACTGACCGCTGCAGGCGAAGTTCTGATATTTGCATTTTCTTTTTCTGCCGAACTCAACTGCTTCCCATGCAAATCCTAGCTTTTAATGTGGATCAAACATTAAGACCCAAGAACTTTCAGAATTATCAAGAACGGAGCGGGTGAAACCCTAACAGCAGCTTCAAGCATTTTTCTGCCAATATTTAACCATTTCCAGGACAGGTTCTTGAACGAATGTTTTTCAAATTCCAGGCCTAAAACCAGATAAAAAGGCACCTTCTAATAGAGAATATTATGGAACCCGTTGCAGTTTCCCAAGCATCCAGTTTCCCCTTTCCAAAGCATCCCAAATGAAAGCAAGGGCTAACCGTGAAATCATAGTGTTTTTCTTCACTTGTGCATCTACTCTGAATGCCAATAGTGACAAAGCCGATTTATGTCAAACCATGACCTGCAGAATTTTTTTTAAAATCAACCTGCTTTTCAGCTATAATAGAGAGAACTGGAGACAAAAATAGAGCTTTTTGAATAAAGATTAAATGTTGAGATAATAAGTAGACCCAAAAAATAAGTAGTCTAGGTAAGTAAATACAAAATTTGGTAAGTAGAAAAGGCTGAAAATAAGTATCCTACTGCCAAAATAAGTAGAAGTGGAAGCACACTCAAAACACTCCGCCTTTTCAAAATGGCTGGTCATAAATAAATTACATACTTACTTACAAAGCCAACTGTTGTTGTTGATTTACGTCGCCTCTCGTCTACAGAGCCAACTAGATACAGCACTTCGATATTTTGAACATTGCCACGCACCAACGGCAAAGTTCTTTGAAACATACGTAGCGGCAACGTAGAAATTCGAGTAACAACTTGGAAACACTGGCAATCTCACGATCACCGTGAAAAATGGTCGAAGACCGCTAACTTCGAGATAAAGGATTTTTTATCATAAAAGGTTTCGGATGAAAGCAGATCTACTAGGGGGAGTGGTGGAGTCGAGAAATAGCTCATTAGGTCGCTGAAGCTTTAAAAGTTTGATACAGGTCGTGTCTCGGATGACCCATTTCATGTCAAAATTGGATCCGATAGCTCTGGGGGACTGGGGGTATATAGGAGAAAGACCGGAAATCTTGGGCAGGCTTAGAGTCGAGGAATCGGGATGAAACTTGGTAAGAAGGACAACCACTAGATACATTTCTGATGGACACGGATCGGATCGCCGCACTGTTGGGGCAGTTAGAGTGGGTATCCCGGCAAATTCCGGTGATAGCGAGTTAAGGTACTTCCAGATGCGCTAGGACGATTAAACTTGACAGGCCTATTAGGGACCCGATCACATTCAGCGTGTTCCATCCTATTTACCGTAGTTACTACGCATGACGTCACGTATTCTGGCTTTTTGCCGTCAAGGCTGGAACGTCAGGATCTCACGCCAGGGGCGAATCCGACTAATCACGTTACAGAGATGCTTAGTTACTACACTTAATACGCTCCCGAGCATGGTAAGCAAGTAGTAACTATTAGTTACTATTCCGACAAGGTTGGACTTTTCGTGAGGATGGATCGGAAATAGTAACTATTGTTAGAAGGGTGGAACGCGCTCATTGACTTGAGAATAGTCGTTTCCCCAATCCGAACATTGTGGGGGGGGGGGATTCGGAATTTTGAAGCAAGCATAATTTTGGAATGGGAAATCAGATCTGAATGAAACTTTACAGTGCGAAAGAGTTTGTGTCTCGGGTGTCCCACTTCATATCCGGACCGGATCCGATAACCCTTGATGATGGGAACCAGAAATCTCGAGACAGGGTAGGAGCGGATGGGTCGGTATGAAGCTCGGGGAGAAGAACAAGTTCAAGTTCTATATACATCTTTGACAGAAATGGATCAGAATCGGCGCACTTTGGGGGGAGAGGAAGGGGTTTCTCGGAGTACGCTAGAGCGATGAGGCTTGGCAGGCTTATTAGGGACCCGATCGGATCGACTTGAAAATAGTTACTTCCCTAATCCTGCCATCTTGGGGGGAGTGGAGGGAAGGGGAATGCGGAACTTTGTGACATACATTAACAGTTGATCAGATTCGAAATGAAACTTAATAATTGACAAGAGGTCGTGTTTTAGATCGAACGACACAGTTTCATAATGCCCAAGGGCCCGTGATCATTTGTACCTCTACTTACAAGTGAATTTCTAACCACCTAATGTGCCGACCTCAACCGCAAAGTGAAAACAAACTTCCGAAGAAAAGATAGCTTTATGATCACCTAGGGCCTTTTATCTTTCATGCATCAGGTATACGGTTACAAATGTGTTTTTAGCCCCTCTAAGTGCGTAAAGGTATCAAAACTAATTGCAGGTTGAAGGAAATAACACGAAGAATCACAAAACACTCATAGTACCTATCACAGAAAAAAAAGTGATATAGTTGGATCTTTTCCACCAAACTACAAAACCGTCAGCACTCAGCAACACAACAGTAGGCTGAAATACCGTTGCTAAAAACCAAATTTGCGACTATTTTCGAACAAACAAAAAAAAATTACAATATATGTATCTAATGTCTGTACAATATATGTATCTAATTCAAGTGCTATGTGAGATTACTGCTCTTGTTGCGATTAGCCTTGAGCTTTGTATTGTTCAGCACGTTGTGGATGGGTGGTTCCGACACTTACTTTGTAGAAAAGAAGCAAAAGTTGAGTCGCGACGAAGATTTCAGCTGACAATCACTGACAAATTACCATTTCACATTCATTTCTCGCAATTCTGACTTCAGGGTTCAGAGAGTCCGGCTAGCTAGGAAGAGGGAGCTAGGAGCTAGAAATTCTTCCCCAGTTATTTTCATGCCCGTTCAGCTTGGGTGTTCGAGTAATTGGAACTTGAAAGTTTATGTTGGACTGACTATATTATCGAGTGATGATTTTGTTTCACGATGGTCTTCTGAAAAGGAATGAAAGACAGTTTGTACGCTGACGTTACACTCGCACACCCTGAAATTGTCCGCAGGAGTCTTAAATTGCTTATCGCTTTATTTCTTAGTCAGATCCTGCCGAGGAATGAATCAGATTCCTGCTATAGCTGCGAATGGCTCCGAAAGAGATACACACTGGGTAGCACCTTAAATCTGACGGAAGAGGGGATCCGATTTATAGATGACTCCGGATGTTCCATCAAAGACCAGGTACAAATTTCATGAGTATTAAGTCAAACTTTCAAGAGTATTATGTACAGTTTGAAAGCTTGACTTGACTTCCTTTCTGGAAAGAGAAGATACTAACTTGAAACTATGCAGCATTCTGAACAAGATCCCATTTTTCGAGTACCTTTTAGCGGCTGTAACCCCACTGTTCTGCACCTAGCTGTTGAAACCGTAGCTTTTGCTTCCAAGCCGCAAACGGTCGGTTCCTGTAAGACACTTGAAATAAACCAGAAAGTATATATTAAATATTGTTCCAACTGGTAGTAATGGTTAAATATTCGCAGCAAAAAGGTTCTGCCTCTACAATGACGACTATTCTCAGTGACATTGCATCCTGTGGACGATTCGGCCCTACACGATTTGTCTCTTTTGAGATTATTCGTACAACCGACAATTTGTTGTGACACGATTGTTCACATGCGTATTTCGTCGCAGGAATTTGATGAAACAAGGACACCCATGGATCGTCGAGCAAACTGTGCATGGGACTTCGCATGATTTTGTCGCGTGATGAATTTCTTCAAACGACGCATCATCACAGAATTTAGTTCAGAAGTCTTAGGGTGACCAACCGTGCAATCGCCCTGCTATACGCTTATTTCAGCCATTCAGTATTCTTCAGTTTATAGCACGTGTTGCAATACTGGAGCAGCCTATTTTGAACACCGGGGAAGAACGCTAGGCCCGTACCTAACTTATGATGATTTTGTTTCACGATGGTCTTCTGAAAAGATTGAAAGACAATTTGTACGCTGATATACAACAGCAGACACCCGGGTTTCCACACCCTCTTTCCTTGCTGAAGCTAATTTTTTTAAACAGATGAATTCCACAAAGGAATCAGGACTGCCCTGAAGAAATTGCAAAGGACCTGGAAGAGACACTGAAGAGTTTATGGGTTTCCAGACTCTTAGAGCGGAGGATTAGAGGATATCCCATCGACGTCTTTCCGTTACTCGGACGAAAGCCAGGTAAGAGTTTAGATTAGATTATATTTAGGGTTTATTGGACAAAAAAAATACTATTTACTACAAAACCCTCCATAAGATTACACTTGTTAAGAAGTTTAACAAACCCTCTTTGACAGATTAACATACAAAACACTATAATAAAGAAAGAACAAAAAAGAGGAAGAGAAAAGAAACAAAATTATTCTGGTCTACTCCCAATAAAAGAAAAAAAAAAACTAAATACCCCAGATCCCGTCCCCAAAAACAGACTAAACCAAATAAAAAAGCCATATTTCGACTTCCATGGAATGATGGTGTTGTAGGGTCGCTGCCTACGACTCAGTTGCTTTAAGTTGTTACTTGCTCTTATGTCCGTAGCGTGGTGCAACCAACCGTGTTGATGAACACACAAAATAGCCTTGATTGAACCCTCAGAGATCAAGTTCCGCAGATTCTATAGAATATGAATGTGGTAATTAACCCCCTTTTAAAAACCGAAAAGAGAACTTGGACCTGGGAGTAACCAGTTGGGACTCGTGCCCCATTGGGCGACGGCAAATGCCCTCTCGGGCACTCTATCCAATCTTCGAAGAGGTGACCGGTTGTTTCTTGTGTGTGTCGGTCCTTAGGACTCAACCTACATTGAGGCGATCAGTTGGCGATCCGAGCATTATTTTGGCTTTCGAGTCATCGCTTCCAGTTGAGATCATTCTGTCCGAAGCTGCGTGTGTGCTCTACACTTTTAAAGCCTTGGGAATAAAAAGCATGCACGGCGCGGGACGCGAGGAAATTACTCGATGAGCGTTGAATTACCTATTGAAGGCGAAAGAATTTTCGTCATGAGAAAAAATCAGAATAATCCTCAATATGGATGATTACTTCCTGCTAATATCCGTTCCTATCTTCTTCATTAAGCCACCTGGGCTGGATTCTAGACAGGTGGACTCGCGCACGATATTTCGAAACTTTCTCGCATCATCGGGACAAAACTATCCATGTGATCCATTCGCCGGTTATCGTCCAGTGATGATCTTCCTCTCACGAATTATTCCGCATCGTAATTAAACCTGGTATTAATGTTGTAAAGGACAAAGTTGTCGACCTTCGTCCCATATACTCCAGTTCAGAAACTCGGTATTCTTTAATTTATAACACGACTGGCAGTAATAGAGCAGCCTTTTTTATATATTAGGAAAGACCACCAGAAGCTTTCTGTATGTTATGATGATTTTGTTTCACGATGGTCTTCTGAAAAGATTGAACGACAATTTGTACGCTGATATCCAACAGCAGATACCTGAGTTGCCCCATCCACTGTTCTTGCTGACGTTCATTTTTCTTAACAGATGAATTCGTCGATCAAACCAGGAATGTTCCAAAGATAAATGTGGAAGGCGCAGAGGACACTGTCTCGAGTCTTCAAGAAAAAGGGAGGAAAGTGGGCCCCATCTAGGTCTTCAGTTCACTCTAACGAAAGAAGGTAAGAACATCACACACGAGTTCATTTCCTTGTCCGTTCCCATCTAATCCATGTGAACGTACCAGCATTGAAGCGTTAACTTATAGCAGCTGTTGCGACCTGAGGAGGAAGTTATGAATCAGTGGGTCCACTAGGGGACGAACTTGTCTAACTGCCTACTCGGGATCAGCTTTTAGGATTCTTTATAGTAGGGATAGTACTGAAGCAGTAGCGGTTTGACAAGATAGTTCAGAAACCCATGGCCCCTGTATTTGGCAGTTTTAAGCATTTATGTTGCTGGGTGACTAGACCAGAGATCTGTCGGTCTTTCCTCGAAATCCTCAGCCAGGAATTCGGGTGGTCGAAAAGAATTCGAGAATTTTCCTTTCGTTTTCAGCCACCTGTCCTCAATCACTTCGTCTAGGCACTTAGCTTAGACGGAAGCGTCGCCTGGCCGAAATGGCTGTAACTTTTTGTTTGCAGAGAAGACCCGGCTCTTGCTCTATATTATGATGATTTTGTTTCACGATGGTCTTCTGAATAGATTGAACGACAGCTTGTACGCTGACCTTAGGATTAGTGCCAATAGCATTTGTTGTCCGTTTAATTTTTGGCTCATAAATTTTCCCTTTTCAGGTGTTCAACCAATCGTGAGGTCCTATATAAGAAACTACAACCGCAAGTTTTGCCCCATAAAATGCCTGAAAGTAGTGGAATATGCCAGCCCGTTTATAACCAACCAAGTAAGCTCGCAGCGGCTTCGTACCTACCTGTTTTCCTCTCAAGTGCCATTTTCAGATCTATGCAGTTTATTTTGTGCGGTAAAAGTTTGTGATGAAAACGCTTCAGCTGTATTCTATTAGAAATATTAGAATCCTTATCAGGAACATCCCAGGGCATGTAGGTAGAAGTAGAGCCCCCACCCCCACGCTGCTGCCGTTGTAATGTAAAAAGTGAGAAGCGCAATCATCAAATAGAGGATCGTTTCCACCAAACCGGCTGGGTATCTGTCAGCTTTTCTAATTGCTAGTGCCTTGCATAAAAAAAATATTTTAATTTGTACAAATTAGTTCGCAATGTGGAAAGGAATTGGCCACAGGCCATCGATCTCAGGAATCTGAAATATGCATTAGGCTTCAACCTCCCGCTTCCAAGCACTCGCGGTTTGGCTGATCCAGTTACAGGTTGTATTATCTAAGCTCTCCCCAACTAGTGAGGTCTTAAGTTTTAATCGAATAGGGCTGAGCTCTGATAGTCTAATTACACAGAACTTATTCATTTAAGTATTCCTGAACACTCCATAAAAATGCGCTACTTCGTTTGTTCGCTATCAAAAGATAATCGATTTCATCGAATGAACTTATTTTTCGGGTTTGTTTGACCTCTATGCGACTGTCTTTGTCCCGCGAACATTTAAAGGTGAGCCATTGTCAGATTCCTTGCAGGACAACTAGAAATGATTGTTCTCGAGAAACAACACCATTGCTTCCCATGTGAAACTAGCGATTTTCTTGTAAGCGCTTCTCGACTCTATCCAGCCTTCCTGCTCTTCGACTTGGCGGGTGGACGCTAAATATTTGAAAACATAGTGCGCCGTGGTTAAAATAAAATAAAAAAAAGTCGGATGGCTCACAATGCTAAAAAGTAAAAACAACACTCGCAAGCTTCTTATGTCTCTACATGAAAGTGTGAAACCTTGGGGCTGTCGTTGTAGTTTGCATTGCGTCAGTGGTAAAACTCTGCTTGGTCGAAAAATCGCTAAATATTTGTGGGTTCTAAAGTAAAAAATGGCGAAAGACAGGGATATCAGGAGTTTATAAGGTGCGTTTTTTTATGTAGTTTCGTTGTAGTTTCACTGTATTCTGACATCCTTTTGTTTCAGTTATGAAAGTACATTTGTACCCTTGTATGTGTCCCTTTTATGTGTCGTCCACATACTGTATTTTTAAAACTAAAACAAAAGTATAAACTACACCGAAACTAAATCCAAAAAAAAACGCACCTATAGTTACATACATGAGGTAGGGAGACTATAAAAGGCAGAATAACGATAGGGGTCCTTTAACGTCATTTTAATACTTTTCTTCAGCCGTGACTTCCCGATAGCATCTTTGATCCTGAAAATGGAGGTTTTTTTAAATCAGATTCTCATCGTCTTGATAAATTTTGGGTTCTCGCGCAAGCAGTGTACATTCTAAACATAGTTACTAGACCCTCGTGCGAATTTTTTTTTTTTTTCAAAATCCCTAAATTTCAAATATTTCAATGTATCCAAATATCAGATGTAAAAATATGTTGACTTTTCACTTAAACTTTAAATGTCTGCACCCCAGTGTTTGCGGAGGCGATCTAGCTACCGCAGTATGTTATGATGATTCTGTTTCACGATGGTCTTCTGAATAGAATGAAAGACGACTTGTACGCTGATCCGACTAATAGCGCTGTTGCAGTATTCTTTCCTTTCCATCTTAGCTCACCTAATTTCCATTTTTAGGAATCGAAGATGTAATGCCGAGAGCTGAAAATTTGGTCTCGTCTTTTCACCTGCTTCCGAGTCAGGTAAGCAAGCAAGCGCTCGTCCATGGACTACCACGTTAGGAAACCCTCTGTTTTAAATCTTTGCGATTTGTTTCCTCTCGGCTCTGATAATTGTCCCATTGATCTTGGCAGTAAGTGAGTAATTATTTTTCACCTGCTATTTTGGAAAGCGGAGGATAAAGAAAATTAAGCAGTTATGATACTAGCGGAACTGTGCAGGCTCGTATGCTCTGGTTTAAAATGGTTGTCGGATGTGGAAACAGGATTGGCAGATTTGGTTAGCAATCATAGTTGTAATTATTACTTGTCCCCAGCATGATCGATTTCGCTGCAACATTTTTATGGCACTTGCCCTTCGGCCAAGTGCCATATAGCGATCGCAATTTCTGTCCGTCCGTCGGTCTGTCCAGGTTTTGCTAGTTCGGGCACTTCCACATAAGCTAGGATGATAAAACTTGGCAGGCATAGCAGGGACCCCAAATGATTAAGTTGGCAATAGTCACTTCCCCGATCCGAGCACCGTGGGGGAGTGGAGGGAGGGGGAATCCGGAATCTTAAAGTATTTTTAACTTTTGAACGGGTGATCGGATCTCGATGAAACTTGATATTTGGAACGACCTCATGCCTCAGACGACCCACTTAAAATCCGGACCGGATCCGGTGACTTTTGAGGGGAGCTGGAGGGGGCAACCGGAAATCTTGGGAAACGCCATGAGTGGAGGGATCGAGATGAAACTTGGTGGGAAGACACCTAGCAAACACTAAATACATCGTTGACATAACCGAGCCGATTCGGGCACTGTGGGGGGGGAGTGGAGGGAGGGGGAATCCGGAATCTTGAGGTATTTATAACTTTTGAACGGGTGATCGGATCTCGATGGAACTTGATATTTGGAAAGACCTCATGCCTTAGACGACCTACTTAAAATCCGGACCGGATCCGGTGACTTTTGGGGGGAGCTGAAGGGGGCAACCGGAAATCTTGGGAAACGCTATGAGTGGAGGGATCGAGATGAAACTTGGTGGGAAGACACCTAGCAAACACTAGATATATCATTGACATAACCGAGCCGATTCGGGTACTGTGGGGGGAGTAGAGGGAGGGGGAATCCGGAATCTTGAGATATTTATAACTTTTGAACGGGTGATCGGATCTCGATGGAACTTGATATTTGGAAAGACCTCATCCCTCAGACGACCCACTTAAAATCTGGACCGGATCCGGTGACTTTTGGGGGGAGCTGGAGGGGGGAAACGGAAATCTTGGGAAACGCTATGAGTGGAGGGATCGAGATGAAACTTGGTGGGAAGACACCTAGCAAACACTAGATACATCATTGACATGACCGAGCCGATTCGGGCACTGTCGGGGGAGTGGAGGGAGGGGGAATCCGGAATCTGGAGGTATTTATAAATTTTGAACGGGTGACCGGCTCTCGATGAAACTTGATATTTGGAAAGACCTCATGCCTCAGATGACCCACTTAAAATCCGGACCGGATCCGGTGACTTTTGGGGGGAGCTGGAGGGGAGAACCGGAAATATTGGAAAACGCTACGAGTGGAGGGATCGAGATGAAACTTGGTGGGAAGACACCTAGCAAACACTAGATATATCATTGACATAATCGAGCCGTGCCTGCTCGTAACAAGTGCCATATGAGCTCGTAGCTCTTGTTAAAGAGTAACATCAGTGCTGTTTTTATTACTTAGTAGCAATTTTAATCGTTTCCGCGACAGCTGATTCCCTTTCGGGCTCTCGATCTTTTTAGATCAGTAAGTAGCCAAGTGGACTGGTTACGTATTGAAATTGTTCGACGTAAGTTATTGGTCATTCTCGTCGAGTATGACGATAGAAGCGGTATTCACCGAAATCTGTCCGGGAGTTGCATTCAGTAATTTTTTAGCCCTGTTGAGTTATTTGGGAAAATGAACCGAGAGTGTCGGGACATGTTTGTACGAGTACGTTGTTTAAACTTGAAAGTGTGAATACACGATAAGGATTACCTGCACTTTTAATCATTAAGTGGAAAAAGACTTTGAACGTGGACACAGTCATCTTCTTCCGATCTTTGTTTTATGAAAGCATGCGAGCTTCGCCGAAGAAGCCGACTGCACCATAGGATCAGAGGCGTCACGACTGGGGGGGAGGGGGGAACCCCCCTCCCCCTAAGCCGTCGGCCAGTCGGTAATAAATATTGAGTAGGTGCGAAGCGCCTCCCTTTCTCGTCAAAACAATTGTTTTTTTTTTCATTCAAACAGTCGGTTTTTCTGAAAATTGGTCGATTTTTCGTCAAAATAGTCGGTTTTTCTGAAAATCAGTGAATTTTTTACAAAATGTAATTTTTATTGTTAAAAACAGTAGTTTTTTCTGCAGAAAAAGTCGGTAAAAATTACCAGCCAGTCGGTAGGTCCCTCGCCCCCCCCCCAAACATTTTGGTTAGTAACGCCTCTGTGTGTGATCGAGCGTTTTCGAAAGGAACGAGTAACATAGAATGATGATTTTGTTTCACGATGGTCTTCTGATAAAGATTGAAAGACAGTTTGTACGCTGAAAAATCCCCAGCGAAGCCGATAGTATTATGCTACTGATCTTATCTAACTTGTGTTTTTCTTCTGCAGGAAACACTGATGGTCGGTACGAGTCGGGGCACTCGCCCGCCGGAGTCTATGTGGTGTTTGTTTGCTTTTTGTGATATTTGGATAATAAAAAGAAGTGCCCTATAACAAATGTTCACTCGGATTGATGTACATACATAATGGTAGAGGTCTCGAGATCTACATATATAGTAAACTCACTGTTATAAAACAGAAGGCCGTAGGTTCATTCTAGAACGGCAGACTAAGAGTGTGTTCCACCCTTCTAACAATAGTTTCCCACAATCCTTTCATCCTCAGAAAAAGTTAGTACGCTGACTGTTCCAGCCTTGTCGGAATAGTAACTAATATTTACCATTTGCTTACCATGCTCGGGAGCGTAGTAACTACGCATCTCTGTAACGTGATTGGTTGGATTCACCCCTGGCGTGAGATCCTGCTGGAAAATAGAAAAATCGTTCCAGCCTTGACGGTAAAAAGCCAGAATTCGTGACGTCATGTGTAGTAACTACGGTAAGTAGGCAACACGCTGTAAAGCGCAGCCTTCTTGTGCACTGCCGGGTTTGTGCAGATTTTTGTGGAAATAGTTTTATGAATAAATGAATCTTAGGTCAGGTATGATACAGCGCTATCTATATGGAGTAGGTATACGACAGCACCATCTTTTTTTAGCTGCGGCAGACTGTCGAATCATTGGTGAGTTGGATTTCGATATACAAGATACAGAACAAAAGAAGAAAATAGTAGTTCTGTTAATTTTAGTTCCTGGGGTAACTTCTCCAGTAAAAGACAGAGGAGAGTACAGAAGTAAGACAAGGGGGTGCCATACGAAACAACCTGTAGACTTGGAAAAATATTAAGGGAGGGAGATGAATAGATTGAGCGTCCCCCAAATCAGGTTTCAGAGTGCGTGAGCCTGGAAACTGGACCCTGTAGGTAGACAGGAAATGTTCAGTGCTTTCCTAACAAGGTGCTAACTCTTAGTTTCAAGCAGGAAACCATGACTGATCTAGGATCTGTTTTGGGCTGCACAGAGTTTCCTTGACCTTGCAAGGTTTTCATGACCAAATATGAAGTTAGAGGTTAGATTTAGCTGGAACAATAGTTGCATTTTTGATCCAAATTCTCCTTTTCTTACATTTTAGTCAGAATCAAGACAGGGAAAGCCTTGCGGTTTTGCAGAATTGAGAAGTTGCTCCAATTGGATATGGTGAATTCTCGATTCTCCTATATTGGTCTCCTCCCTGATTGATCAACAGAGTGCGGGTATTCAGTACAGTCTATCACAAATCCCTGATTTTTGGATACCCTATGCCAAACGCTGGATATCTCGAGCATTTGGCATATCCTATGCCTAACGCTGGATACCCTATGCCAAACGCTGGATACCTGTTTCCAATAAGATATTGATGATTTGATGAAGCTCTGAAATCAACCAATCAGAACTAACCTATAGTGAAATAGGTCAGGGTTAGAGTACCAACAGGTATCCAGCATTTGGCATAGGGTATCCAGCGTTAGGCATAGGCTATGCCAAATGTTAGATATATCCAGCGTTTGGCATAGGGTATCCAAAAATCAGGGGTTTGTGGTAGACTGATTCAGTATGCTTAAACATGTATCCTGGCCTGGGTTGCGGACCAGCTGCCAAATTATTGTTTTTGTCAAAAGCTAAATGGGAGGAGCTAGAGCCCCAGAGGATAAAAAATGGTATTGTTCGAGAATTCAGAAGCGGGGACAGAGGCGTTATTATGTTGAGGGTGGGCAATGTATTTACGGACCAGCTGGTCATTTTTACCAACTTCTTCTTTCAGAAAAAATACTGATTTTCAGAAATATTACTGTTTTGATGTAAAACCTACTGATTTAAGAAAAATTACTGTTTTGTTTCAGAAAAAGTGTACTATTCTTACGAAAAATCAACTCTTTTAGAAAAATTTACTGTTGCCAAGAAAACTGACTGTTTTTACAAAGTGTTGTGGTGCACAGCGCCAACTCCGCTATTTTTTACCAGCAACATTGGAGAGGGGGTCCCTCCCATACATGATTGTCATGATGCCCCTGATTGCTAATAGCCTAGTACAGTACAGGTACTAGTAGGCTTACTTGAACATTTGTTGCCTTTGAACTTTGCAATTTTCATTCACCTGCCGTGACTAAAGTAGTAAATGAACTATCAGTTAGCCAAAGTAGGTAATTAAACACCTGAATAGGTATTTAGGATTTTCATTTTACCATTTATCCCAAGAACTGCACTGTTCACATTTAAGTAACTGTTCAAATAACTATAACTGTAAGCACACCTCTACTCTACATGCTAAAGCTAGTTTCACATTGTGTAATCTAGTTTGGTATGGTTTGTCTGCCACAGTCCAGTCATACACAGACTTCAATTTTTGGGCATGGTGCTCATATGTTAGGGCACCATGTCCTGCAGCAAACCCTCAGTTTTACGAATCCACTAAAATTTCTGGTCTACATCCTTCTAGTTTCTGTTTCCCAATTTTTAGCCAGTAGGCTTATTCAATCCAACTTTTTGCTCTCCACCCACAACAATCCTTAGTAATCCATCACATTATCTGATTACCTTAGATATTAGTGCTTTACGTCACCTCTGATTTGTATGGCATCTGCAGCTTCGCTCAAGTGCAATATACCGATCACTTTTCGGTCTGTGGGGGGGGGGAGGGGGAATCCAGAGTATTGACGTATTTATAACTTTCGAATGGGGAATTGCATCTTAATGAAATTTTATATTTGGAAAGAGCTTGTGTCTCAGATGTCACACAGTAAGTCCGGAACGGATCCGGTGACCTTGGAGGGGGGGGGGGCGGAAATGGTTTGACATGTTCAGAGTGGACGCATTGGGATGAAACTTGGTGGGAAAAACGACTCACGAAACCTAGATACATAGTTGCCAAGACCCGGACCGGATCCAAGCACTGTGGGGGGAGTTGGAGGGAGAGTCCACAGTTCCGGTGATCCCAACTTAGGATGCTTACAAGTGTGCTAGGACTATGAAACTTGGCAGGCATATCAGGGACTCCAAATTTTAACTTGAGAGTCGTTTCTGCGATTTGACCATCGTGGAGGGAGGGGGAGTGGGGAATCTTGAGGTATGTCCAACTTTTGAACGGGTGATAGGATTTAATAATGAAACTTGATATTCGGAAAGAACTCATGTCTCAGATGTCCCATTTCAAGTGCGGACATGATCCGATCAATGTTGGGCTGGAGGGGTGTTCAGAATTCCTGTGATCGCAATTTCAGGTACTTCCAGATGTGCTAGGACTATGAAACTGGGCTTGAACATTAGAGACTTGACAAGATTTCCTCAGAAATTGTCACTTCCCAGATCCGACCATCCATTAAAGTACTCATCTTAACGGCAAAGTACAAAAAATACTTTCTAGCAAAATTTGCATTTTCATGCTCTCCATGAGCCCATGATCATTTTTGCCTCAAGGATTTTGTTTAGAAAAGAATTTCTAGCACCCTTTAAGTGCGAATCTTACCAAAAAAAAAAAAATGGGCCCAAACCCTATATATGGTCCATTTACACACTGCCTAAAATCCGAGCGTGTTTTGTGCACGTTTTGAAGCTTGAAAGATTTCTAGCAATACGGACGTATTTAAATATAAAACGGACTGATTTGTCTAATACGTCTGCGTAAAATACGCTCGGATTTTAAGCAGTGTCTAGACCTACCAATACTCATGATCCTAAAGAGACCAGGATCTTTAGAAAAAAGTCTCTACCAAACGCTACATTATCGTAATTTCCATCAAGTGTTTTGTTTATTGCTTACAATGATTACACCAAACCCACGAACTGACGAACTCCTAGTTTCATTATTTTACCAAGCCTTGCAAGTGCCATATGAGCTTCTAGCTCTTGTTCAACTATATTCCTTTTTCCGCGACACAGTTGTGGGCCACACACTTCTGAGTGTTTGTCGCGGAAACACGATTGTTTGCCACACATTCGAGCCACAAGTTGAAACTCGCGGGAACGCCGTTTTGTCTATTTTGTTGCCGGTAATTTCAAATATCTAAAAATAAAAATTCATGTAAAATCTCAACCAATAGAACTCAGAGCGTATTTCATTACCATTCTGTACAAAAAAACTTCCTCAGTTTTAAGTCCACATGCTTGAAAAAGTAGTTAGCTTTATTGTTTAGACACTATTTTGCTGCATAATTTGAATTTCCCACCAGAATCGACAAAATCAACAATCACCTCGCCATTTGTTTGTCGAATTTGAGCCACAAAGTGAGCCACGAAAATCTTGTTGTTCGCGGTAACACACTTGTGGGCCGCACGAAAGACCGCAGAAACACTCTTTTCGAGCCACAGTCGACCCACAAACTGTTTGTGGGAGTTCGGAAAAACGCCTTATAAACTATGTACTTGATGTGATTTCCCGATTCGAATCCTCAGCTTGAGATGGTGGATTCGAATTCGTACCTACGCCTGGATTCGGATTCAGATTCGAATCCTTTCATGATCAGATTCGCCCATCTCTGGCACCATGCTCTGTAGCAAGGACATGTCACCCCCTTAACCGTCTGTTTGAAAAGTAAATTGTCAATTCAGATACTCGATTCATCAGTTGAGAACAGATTGTTATGGGCATACCATACCCTTGCTGCACGGTATGGTGCCCCAACAGATGAGCACCTTGCCCAGACGTTGGGGCACGATGCCCAAATTTGAAGATTCTTGTATAACTGCCACGGTCCACCACAAACCTCTGATTTTTTAATACCCTATGCTAAATGGCTAGATGTATTTAGCGTTTGGCATTCCCTATGCCTGCAGATACACTATGTAAATACTTGATACTTTTAACCTACTCAGTAAAACATTGATGATTTCAGTGAAAGTCAAATAGAAATCAACCAATCAGAATTGGGGGTTGGCACGGAGGTTTCCCGTTTTTCGGGAAAAAATAGAAAACAGGTAGCCAGTTTTTAAATGCCATTTCTGTTCTGTGTTCTTATTTTAACCTGTTTTTTGAAAATTATTTTTTTTTACTTATGAGACATATGAGTGATGTCTCCGAGCAGTCTAGCAGCTTTTATTCTCCTGATACAGTACGCCATCTACTGATATTTTACACTGCTTGGAAGAAGAGCTACGTATTGTGCTTGCTCATGTGCAAAAATTCAGCTACTTAAACCAAGAGCATTAAAATGTGGGATTTTGTGGCTTCATGATTCTCCTTATACTGCTTGCTTGATGGTTCTGTCTTGCATCATCCTGGGAGTTTCAGAAATCCTTTTTTTTTATTCTCTGTTAGTCATGTATAATATCAGATGCACCCCCCCCCCCCCCACTACCCGCAGACTTTCCTGATATGTATAGTTGTACAAAAAAGTTGCATTTATTGATAGATAGTAGTACAAAATACTCTAATTTAACATTCGTCAGACTGGGATAATCCTTTAATCTTTTTGTTTGTAAGGAACGAGTAGGCTTTGGCTCCAACTGCCATATAGCGATCGTAATGTCGGTCCCTGTCGGGCTTGAAACTTGATGGCTGACAATGTTCGCACCTTCAAGAGTTTTGCGTTCATGGATTAGCTGCGAGCAAATTGTCTTCCAGTTTTGGGGAATATTTGGGATATTAAAAGGGCAGGGACAAGGGATAATCGGATTTGTAAATTTTGTAAAGTTGAGGTAGGGGAGCTGGACCACATTATTTACAAGTGCCGGGAGTTATCTGTCCCACGTGAGAAGTTTTTGAATGGTATAATTATGTCAGTAAAGGAGCTGCTGAATAATCCAAACCTTAGAAGTATATGGTGGATTGGTGCATTTATGGACCATTTAAGTAAGACAATTAAAAGTATGTGAGGGTAGTTGGAGATTGAAGGGAGTTGTTTTTATGTTGATTAAAAGTTCGCTCGTATAATGAATGTAAATGTACTGTTGTACTGTTTTGTGTTTTTCTGTTCATGGCCCAAGGGCTTCATTAAACATCTATCTATCTATCTACTAACTTTCACAGTTTACCAACTGTACTGTCCATTGGGGGGGGGGGGGGGGGGCAGCTGCCCCCCCCCCCCCGTTACCGTTCCGCCTTGGTGGTGTGCTGTCAGAGCCTAATCTCCATTTTCAAGTTAGGTAAAAAGTGTACTTCAAATACAGTTCTCGCTTAGCCGTTTAGGTTCAGAAAGAATATGACCAGTTATCTGCCTTTGTCCTTAAGAAAAGCTTCAAGCTATGACAGTTATTTTTCTTTCAGGACTAAAAGATGCAAGCAGCTGGGACACCAAATGGAAATGTGAATTTGGGATCCGTTTCTTCAGCTTTGATACCGAACACTCAGACCCCTGGCCAAAGCCCTAATCCTGGCATTCAGAAGCCCCCGGGGACAATTGTTCATAATGGTGTATCAGTTAGACCTCCAGTTCCTCTTGGAACAACTCCAAGTTTGGAAAAGCCAGGACCTGTTCAACCAAATACTGCAATAAGTGCTGCACAGTTACCGCTAGTAGGGCCTAGGCCACCATTCCAGTTACCTAATATGATGAACAGACCACTGCTTCCCGGCGTGACCCCTCCCTTCCAGAGACCAGGGTCCCCATTTGGAGCTCAATCAGGTGTAACTCCTAGAGTAAGTACGCCAACTCTGCAGTCACTACCAAGACCACCAACGTTGTTAGGCTCTCCAGCCCTTTCATTGGGCTCAAGTCCAGCAGTGTCATCACCTAGTCAGTGGCCAGTTCAAGGTTTTCAGCCCAGGCCAGGATTTGTACATCCCCCCTCCTCCAGTCCTGGTAGCTACCCTATCATGCCACCACGGCCAACTACACCGGGAGCAAATCAACCTCCAAGTTCATTTGCACCTCAGCTGCCTGGAATTCAAAGGCTACCGACAACACCATTGATGAACAATCAACCAACTCAGAATGGTTTGAGTTATCCAGAGAGCAGTAGAGTCTATAATGGTGGCCCAGCTCCGAACCAGGGAAACTACATCCAGATGGCTAGTCAAGCCCCTGGTGTTTTTCAACCGCCAAATAAAGTAAGCTACAACCAAATGACCAGCCCACCAAGTCAAGGAAACTATAACCTGATGGCCAGTCAGCCACCAGGTGGCTTTCATCCACCAAGCTATAACCAGATGGCTAGTCCAGCAGGTGGTTCTCAGCCATCAAATCAAGGAAACTATAACCAGATGGCTAGTCAGCCACCAGGTGGTTTTCAACTACCAACACAGGCACAAATGGGTGGCGTGCCCAGACCCCAGGTAAACCCAGCTAGTTTAAATGCCCAGTTTGGACAGATGAGTGTCACTGGTGCGGGGTTCAACAAACTCTGGGGAAATGAGTCAGTTGACCTATTAGCCAACAGAAATGTTTTACCCCCTGAAGGCATAACACCACCAGCAATCAAGTTGCAGAATGAGTACTTAAACCGTGTGAACTGCAGTAGCGAAATTGTAAGATGTACCTTGACCAAATTTCCAGAATCAAAGTCACTGCTGGAAAAAGCCAGGTTGCCTTTGGGCATTCTCATACACCCATTTAAGGACCTACAGCAGTTGCCAGTGATCACATGTCAGAATATTACAAGGTGTAGGACTTGCAGAACCTATGTGAATCCATTTGTCTACTTTGTTGACCAAAGACGGTGGAAGTGTAATCTGTGCTTCAGAGTGAATGAGCTACCAGATGACTTCTTGGTGGAACCGTCCACAAAGCAATATGGGGACCCGTCGAAAAGACCAGAGGTACTAAATGCAACGATAGAATACATTGCCCCTGCTGAATACATGCTGCGTGCCCCACCCCCCGCCACTTATATTTATGTGTTGGAAGCCACTGTGTCATCTTTGGAGTCTGGATATTTGAAATTGTTCTGTGACATTTTTCTAGAGGAGTTGGAAAGAATTCCAGGAGACACAAGAGCTCAGTTTGCGTTTATTACGTTTGGAGCATCAATACATTTTCACTCACTTGAAGAAGGGACCAAGCAGCCGAGGATGATAGTTGTGAACGACATCAATGGTAAGAGTTTGCATAAATTATTGGAGGTTGCAGTAAGCTACCCGCGACAGTCTTCTGGCTTCCTTTGCCCTTCGCAGCAAAGCCATGCATAGTCGACCATTCCCCTTTTGTCAAAAACAAAACAAAGAAGCTTGGCATTCAGCAAAGAATTTGTTACTTATTCGCCCACTAATCTCATCATCGTCCTCTGGTCCACTTGCCAAGCTGTTATTAAAGGTGTTTTTTCCGCGATCCCACATAGCTGCTGTGACTTCGTTGAGTCAAATCTCCCAGACTGCTGCCGATAGCACGAGAACGGTCAAGTACTCGGGCTTTGGGAAGCTAAAAAGTACTTGACCATATCGAACTTAGAACCAGAAATGAATAGGTCGAGTACTTTCTACAGTAGGAGTTATCTGTAATCGACCTTAACAAATGAAATCAGTATAGTTGTAAGATCTTGTAACCGACCCACCAGAGACTGATAGTAGCCTACTCGGCCATATAGATTTCTAAGTTCATAGCAGTGGCAGCCAGGGGCGTCGCAAGTGCATTTTCGGTGGGGGGGGGGGGTGCAGAGTCAAAATTTTACCGAATATTTCAAAAATTTTACCGAATCCTAGAACTAAGAATTCGAGCTAAGAAATTAAAAAATAAACGTAGGGATAGGGGAAAGTGTAGGTGACGCTAGATAGATATGCCGGTCGTGTGTTTAAGTTAAAGTTGATAAGACCGTTGGCGTCACCGAGGGCAAGTGGAAGCGTTGTCACCTGGCCAATTCATATTGGACTGGAAGAACAGAAAAGATACTACGAGGCTTTAATTCTGGAACAGAAACAATTACGTAGGAAGAGTAACAATAAAGGGCAGCATGAAAGACGATAAGCCAACTATTAGGCGGTGTTTTGGCGAAGCCCACAAGTAGAATATATTGCCGGGCATGATTGCAGTAATAGCTTCTATCCATTATAGCCAATAGAAAACTAGATCGGAGGCCGCATGCGAAATTTTTTTAAATCCATTTTTTTTTCTGTATGCTAAAATTTAACTGCTTCTCTGACAAATCCTATCATTTACCGTTGATTAAATACCGAGACTCTAAGAAGTTACACAAACCGGATGGAGCGACGTTCCGGCAGCAGCAGCAACTGTAGTCTAGTTAATATACTACCCATAATCACATAAAGTGAGCGCCGCAGGCGAAATTTTTGTTTGATTTTTCCTCCCGAATTTAATTTCTATCCAAATTCTAGCTTTTAATATTTCAAAATCCCAATCCTAAAACTGGCTCAAAAACCCCCGTCAAATGACGCGCCCTTCCACAAAATAGAGAATATTACGAAAAGTGCTGCAGGCGGAATTTTCGAAGTATTTATGATTAGATACTCTTTTGGGGATCCAAAATAAAAGTAAGGACTATCGATGGTATCATATATCATCTCTTTTGTCTGCGACCAGTGCTTCACTTGACCTCTTCTGAGGTTCGTGGTAGCTTCCAATCCTGGCCGATCCTGACGAATAAATTACCGAATCCCAGTTATTATACCGAATAAGTTTAGACCGATGTTCGGGATTCTGTATAACTACCGTGTCCCGGTTATTATACCGAATTGTTTTGTTGTCGAAAGACTACCGAACAATATTCTTATTCGGTATACCTTCGTTGAAACTGGAACAAAGTCAGGATTCTTGGTTAACTTCCTAATCATGGAAATTATACTGAATAAAAAACCGAATTCTAATCATGATACCGAATAGTTTTGAACCAATAGCTTATTGGGGATTCTGTGTAACTACGGAATCTCCATAAATATACTGAGTAGTTCCGGCATCGAAAATAAATGATTTAAGTAAATTCTCTCACCAAATTCGTGATAACTACCGAATACTGGCAATTATACCGAATCCCGATCATTATACCGAAGAGATTTGTACATATAGCCTATTTAGGATTCTGTATAACTACCGAATCCTCGTAAACATATCGTACAGTTCTGCTATTGAAAAAATACCGAGCAATTTTCGAAAAATTTTGGGCCTCCGGCCCAAAATCTTACCGAATCTCAAAAAGGTGGTGGTGGGGGGGGGTGCTGCACCCCCCCCCCTTTGCGACGCCCCTGTTGGCAGATATTAGTACCCGATCTCAATCTGAAAAGGAGGATAGATGAGTCGAGTATTTGACGTCCCAGCAGCTAATTGGACTCGACTTGATATTACAAATAGGAGGTCAAGTATTCAGGGTAGTGACGGCTATAAATATTGGAACTATTGAAGGAGTCTCGTTGGGCCGAGTACTTGATTAATGCCCTAGCATCTATTTGTACTAGTATAATAATTGGAGGTGGAGTTTTGAAGGTGGTGCTGGCTATTACTACTCAACCTAAGAACGTCCCTGCAGCTGCAGCTATCTATACACGACCAAATCTCAGTAATGCCTAGAACAGATGATTAAAGGGGGATTCTGGTGTTCTCACGGATTCGCTTTCCATAAAGCAAAACGAGAATTCGCCGAGCTCAGGAACAAACAGAAAGTTGTTCTGCCTTTACGATTTCTCGCTGACTTGCCAAGGTCACTTTCCACTCGTGTAGCGGATTCACTTTCAACATGACCATTTGTAAGGTTGAGTACTAATATACTCTACCTCCAATTATTATACAAGGTCGAGTACGAAGAGCTGCTACCTCCAATTATTATATTAGGTCGAGTAGGAAGAGCTGCTGAGACGTCAGATAATGACCTCTTCATTAGGTGGCTACCCCCCCTTTCCATACTCGACACACCAATCTGTCTTCTATAGGTCGAGTTTTTCTAGCTGTCACTTCCCTACACTCCTTCTACCTCCTATCGAGTATGATTAGCTGCTGGGACATCGAATACGACCCATCTCTCCTCATTTTTAGATCGAGTACTAATGTCTGCCACTGCTATGAACACCCAACTTCCTTAACCATTTATAATATGGTCGAGTACTATTGGTTGCTGGGGGGTTGGCTACTCGACCTTACAACTTAACAGATTTCGTTTGTAAGGTCGAGGACAGATAGCTCCTATGTAAAAATTACTTGACCTGTTCCGTCCTGGCTCCCAAGTTCCATGGTCAAGTACTTTTAGCTTCCTAAGATACGAGTACTCGATCAGTCTAATAGGTACTAATAGAGGCTTGAGGTTCGATTCCTTGACTGGTCGAGTACTAATAGCTCCCATGAACCTTGTTACTCGACTCGTCGAATACTATTAGCTCCTGCGTAGTAGAGTACTCGACCGGTCGAATACTTTTAGCACTTGAGGTATAAGTTCCAGGTCCAGAACGATAGACGCTGCCAATTCCAACTGGGGGAGCATGTGTTGTAGTGTTCGCACATTAGCTTCCACTGCCGTCTTACCATCAATGAGCTGGAATTTATTAATTTTATCACTGTTCCCAACTTTCCTTTCAGATATTTTCCTTCCCACCTGCGAGGGTCTTCTTGCAAAACGAAGCAGCTGTCAGGAGCTGATTGAGAGTCTACTGGAAATCTTGCCAAGTATGGTTGAAGACGAAGCAAGAACAGAAGGTGGAGGAAACTGTCTTGGGGCTGCCCTACAAGCTGCTTCAAAGCTAGCTGTGAGTATATTGAGCCTTCGCATCGACTTCAACAAGAAATCTCATTCAGAACTTATATTATTCCCCTAGTCCCTTTACTTATTAAAGCACCTTTTTCATTTATAACAGTAACGCAACCTACTTCCATAATCACTCTATATATTTCTAAACCCGGAGACCCCAATTTCGTACGGTACATTCTAACCCCTCTAACAAAACCGTGCTGATTTTCTCACTTGCCGTGTTTGCTACCTTCGGTGTGTATCACGCTGTCGAAGGTTGTCTGCGAGAAGTTTTTCGATCAGAAAAACAAGTTATGTAAATTGTATCCCGGTTTTCGCTACAAATCAACGGGTCTCGAAGAGGCTTAAAACAGCCAAAACCGTGGTTTATTTTTTGAAAGCACAGCCTAGTTTTAAAGTATTCAATTCTTTTGAAATACTGTAAGTTGAATAGTAAATAGTGCGATTCATGACGTTAATGAACGCGACTGGTCCAAGCCATGGTAGTTTTGGTAAAAGATCTTTGGGAAAAATATGTCTTTCCATTTCTGATATGGGCCGGCCGTCTCGTCGTGTCTTTGTGTCCCAATTTGTGTCCCAATGGACACAAGCCGAAAAATGGGTATGAAATCAGGAGATACCGCCCCATCACCAAGGAGGGCATTGGAAACTACAGAAGATGGCTCTCCTCGACAAACTGGAATGAGCTGCTGAGACTCTAAGGCGCCAATGAGATGACCGAATTTCTTCTGGACTACCTTCTAGCCCGATTTCACCAGTGCTTCCCTGAAAAACAGAAAAAGGTTAAAGCTTTGGACAAACCGTGGATGACGGATGAAATCAGAAGAATAATTAACAAGCGCTACAAATTGTTCGACGAAGGGTACCAGAACGACGCAACAAAGCTGCGAAATGCAATTGTAAACAAATGTCGGACCGCCCGCCGACAGTATGGATCCAAAGTAGTCGAGCAACTTTCAAAGACAGATCCCAAGAAGTTCCACACTACAGTCAAGAAACTACTTGGTCGTCAATGTCACAACTCTGAAATACTTAATCAAGAGGGTAAACCCTTGTCTCCAGACGACATCAACTCCTACTTTGCCGAAATCTGCTCCAGACATCCACCTCTCCAACACTTACCTGAATTCGACGGAACGCTGAACGAAATTCCAATAATCACTCCCCTAGAGGTCGAGAAAAAGATCCGCAAGATGAACCAGAATAAGGCGTCATGTCCCTTCGAGGTCCCCACCAAAATCATTGCCGAATGTTCGACAGAGCTGTCTATACCCCTTGCTGCCGTTTTCAACCAGTGCCTGGTAGAAGGAACCTTCCCTACGCGATTTAAGGTGGCCATCGTCCCTATCCCGAAGGTGCCAAACCCGACTCAAGTAAAAGACCTACGCCCTATCTCGAAGACTTCCAACTTCTCGAAAATCTATGAAGACTTCCTATTTAGCTGGCTCTATGACGACATCAAGGAATCGATTGACCCAAGGCAATTTGGATTCCGTCCTAAACACAGTACCATTCATTATCTTGTCATTATGATGGAAGAAATCCTGAGACACCTTGAAAATTTACGTCGATGTTCTCATTGCAGACATGGTCAAGGCCTTCGATCTCTTAGACCATTATACAGTCGTCTCTGGAGCAGCAGAAATGAAAGTGCGACAGTTCCTTGTCAGACAGATGGCCAGATTTCTGAGTGGTAGGAAACAATGCGTCGAGCTAAAAAATAAGCAGAGCTCAGTTATGTCTAAATTTCTCTCCATCACCTGCGGAGCACCCCAGGGTACCAAACTTGGGCCCTTGGCTTTCCTCATAGCTGTGAACAAACTGTCTATCCAGCAGAAGCAGAGGCTGAAATTTGCAGATGATCTGACGCTACCCACCTTTCGACTGATCTCGTCCAACTATACCCTTGAGGAGCTGCGGCGCGACGTGAGTGAGGCTAAACTTCAGATCAACACTGAAAAGAGTGTCGTCCTCCTGTCAACTTCACAAAGCACGATCCGGAACCAATTGAATCTGAGGCAGACCTTAAAGCAGTCGAAACCACAAAAGTTCTTGGGATCATAATCGACAACAACCTTGGCTGGGAATCCCAAACCTCTAAACTGGTACAAAAGGGAGCCAGTCTCCTCAAGCAATTTGCTCAGCTAAGACGATTTGGGCTGTCCCACAACACTCTGACTAACCTCTGTACAACATATATTCGTCCTGCCCTTGAATAGGGATGCCAGGTTTTGCACGCCGGACTAACAAAAGCCCAGGATTCGAAAATTGAGCGCACTCAAAAGCGTGCATGTCGAATCATCCTCGGGCACGAGTACGTCTCATACGAGGCTAGTCTGGCGTCACTGGGCCTGGCTACCTTATCAAACAGACGGCATGAACTTCTCGTGGCTTTTGGGAGGTCCTGTCTGTCGTCGGAGCTCTTTCGCAACATTCTGCCAGATTTCCAGCCAACAGCTGAAAATAAACGCCCCACTCGAGATCAAATTCGGGGAAGCAAAAGCTAAACCTCCCTCCTGCAAATTGCAATGTTGGGTATGACCGTTCATTCGTCCCGTACTTTTGCAAAACTTTTAACAGTGACTTGACTTAAATTGTGACCCAAGTGTTTGTATCTTTGACGGCCAGTGCTATTCGTTTTTGGATAATCATGGCTAATTAATAAACTTGATTTGATTTGTGCAATGCCGAGTTTGCTTTGCCTTTGCGCAGTTCCCGATACTCTTGCCTTTTATTATACCCTGGCATTGAATCTTGTGAAGTAAGAGAGACCAAATAATAAAATAGTGCAGGCTTCAGTTCTACTTTAGAAATAGTATGTAAACATTTTTTTTTTTTTTCAGTGGTCAACTGGTGGTCGTGTCTCTGCTTTCGTGGCAACTTTGCCCAACATGGGTCCTGGAGCATTAAAGCCACGAGGGGATCAGAACGCCAAGGGGTCCAAGGACGTGGGACTATTAGCGCCAGCAGTGGATTTCTACAAAAGCATGGCTCTTGAAAACAATAGCCAGCACATCGCAGTAGACTTGTTCTTCTTGGGTTCCAAATATCAGGATGTCGCTAGCATAAGTAAGTATGAGCACATGTAGTAATAGTAGTACTAGTAGGCTACAGTTTTATAGAAGTTAAGATTTTTTAATCAGTAGCACAGCAAAAGCGGGGCTTGCGAGCATGTGCTAACTTGTAGGAAAAAAAAAGTAAAAATGAAGAGAGAATAAACTCCATACGTAAATCGGACTTTAACTGGTCGAAATTAGCAAATTCCTTAATACATTTACAAGTTTATTCTGAAGCTGAGAAGCTCCGTAAATAAGTGACAAAGAACACTTAATTGAAGCTAGTGCAGGAACATCAATACTTCCTCGTATCCGATTATCGTGTTAGTGAACATCATGTCACGATTATCTTTAGTTTTTCTTTCGTACGCCCGTCTTCGGGCCGAAGCACTGGGGAGTAGGGGTCGGCACCGTTTCTGTTTCTGTTTCTGTTTTTTTACTACCGTTTTCTGTTCTGTTTTTTTTTTAAATAACAGAAAAACAGAAAACAGGTAGCCGTTTTTTAATGCCGTTTCTGTTTCTGTTCCGTTTTTTTGTTTGACCGTTTTAGCCGTTTCTGTTTTTATTTCACCTGTTTTTTCCAAATTTCTGTTTTTTATTACAACTTGTGCGCGTGGCGTCCCGGCGTAATCTAGCGGTTTTTATTCTCCCGGCGGATTATGCCATCTATTGATATTTTCCGCTTTCGGAAGTAACGATTTTTTAACCCGACGAAACGGATATTTTTACACCATCACTAGAGGAAGCATAACAACAAAATTAACATTAGGAGTCATAGGACTTTCGACTTAATGACTAAATTATTGGCCTTTGATAACCATTCTGAGCCAGTGAATTGCTGGAAACGCAAGTCTGGCTATTTCTTGTTGGTATAATAACACTTTCGCGAAACGGAGTCTCGCATCCCATTGGTCGGTTAAGACGCTATTTTCTATAAATCCAACCAATAGGAAGCAGGAATCGTTTTGTACTGAAAGTTTGAAGCCTTCAAGCTCCCATTTTCTGCTGAAACTTTCCTACAAAGCTGTAATTATACAACTAAGAAGAGCAAGCGAACTTTTCCATTGTTAAACAAAAAAAAAATTGTTCACTTTTCGGTAAAGATGCGCACTGTAAGGGTGCTAGAAATTCATTTTTTTTAGCAAAGCCCTTGTGGCGCAAATGATCATGGACCTTCGGGGGAACGGGCAGTTCATTTCTGTTAAAGTACAGAAATGGGAGAAAAGGGATGGTCGGATCTGGAAAATCACAATTTAGAGCCAAACTTATCGAGTTTCTAATATTCCAGCCAAGTTTCATCGTTCTAGTACATCTGGAAGTTCCTTAACTAGCGATCACCGGAATTCCGGACCCCCTCCTACTCCCCCCACAGTGCACGAATCCGGTCCATTCTGTCGCGGGTGTACCTAGTTCATGTGCTTGTTCTTCCCACCAAGTTTCTTCCCGATTAGTCTACTAAGCATGACACAAGATTTCAAGTACTGCCCTCCACCCCCCCCCCAAATTCATCGGATCCGGTCCGGAATTGAAATGGGACATCCGAGAAATGAGGTCTATCCAAATACCAACGTTCATTAAGATCCGATCACCCGTTCGAAAGTTATATATGCCTCGAGATTCCGGATTCCTGATCCCTCCACTCCCCCACGATGATCGGATCGGGGAACTGACTTTTTATATGTTAATTTCGTCGGGTCTCTGGTATGCCTGCCAAGTTTCATCGTCCTAGCCCACCTGGGAGTACCTTAACTCCGGGTCACCGGAATTCCAGAACCCCCTCCAACTTCCTCCAAAGTGCCCAAATCCGGTCCGGTTCTTTCTATGATGTACCAAGGGCTTGTGCTTGTTCTTCTCACCAAGTTTAATCCTCTCGCTCAGCTTTAAGTGTGTCACGAGATTCCCCCCCCCCCCCAGAGGATTGACAGCATGACGAGGACCCTTGCCAAGAAGGGCCGAAATATCGCTGATGAAGAATCATAGCTGACGTATCCGTTGTAAACATTCTTTGAATAAATGTTTCCAAGTCAGCTTGGGCTCAAAGAATATTTCCTCCCCCCTTCCGACCCCCTCCCCCACATTTATTGGATCCGAACCGGACTTGACATGGAACGTCTGAGACACGAGGTCGTTCGAAATTTCAAGTTTCATTAAGATCCAATCTACGTACGTCAATATTTCGGATTCCCCCTCACTCCACTCCCCCCACGGTGGTCCGATCGTCTAAGTGACTATTTCCAAGTTAGTTTTGTCAGATCCCTGATATGTCTGCCAAGTTTCATCGTCCTAGCACATCAGGAAGAACCCTAACTCGAGAACAGTGGAACGACCGACCGACCGACCGAAAAGTGATCGGTATATGGCGCTTGAGTGAAGCCCATGCTCGAACTCTGGGGCATGCTGATAGGGTGACCATGGTTCTCACACGTAGTTGTACCCCTTCTTCCGCATAGGGGTATCAGTATAGAGTACTTTGTGAACTAAAACAATTTGGTATTTAATTTTTCCCTTGAAATTTTTGCTTTAAAGGGTACTGGTACCCTTTTGGGAATAAGGGGTACACACACGTATGACTTCCATACTCACCCCTGCCAACATACCCCAGCATTTGACCATGGGTATAAAAAAAGGGCTTAGTTTACTAGACAGGTGCAGGGTCCTTTTTTTTTCACCTTACACAATTAAACTCGATCTTCTCTCAGAACCTTCTCCTGTCAGACCCTCCCAGAGTCCCCTCCTCACGCTATTCACTTTCCAACAGCCGCCTTACCATTCCAAATGGTCGCCTTACTGTTATCTTATAAACCTAAAGAAGTAGAAAAAAAACCCAGAAATACCTGTTAAAACGGCCGTTTTTTTTTGTAAAAACGGTCCGTTTCTGTTTTTCCGAAAAAAAACGGAAAAACAGAAACGGTTTTCCGTTTTTTTATCACCGTTTCTGTTTCTGTTCCGTTTTTTATTTGCCGTTTTTTACCGTTTCTGTTTTAGCCAAAAACAGAAACGGTGCCGACCCCTACTGGGGAGTAACACACAGGTGTGATCCTTTCATAAGCTTGATCTTTGTGATTTTGTAGCTTCTTTTGTTCTAATCACCTTGATCCTTTGACCTGTGCTTGAAATTTCATGAATTTAAGAGATATCAGCCGTGAGGCGTTTTTGTATTCACTGATGACTGCTCCCCAGTCCCATTATCCGTACTCCCCAGTCTTATAAACCGTATCGGACTAACCATTGTCTGGTTATTCCTCACGGGTGCGGACTAACCAGAACCTGCTCGGTAGGTCGGTCCTAGAGGTGTCACCAGTGAAACAAAAAACCCGTTGTAGAAGAAGAAAGAACTCTGGTGAGAAAGATCAGAAACAGACCTGAGTGCAATGAACGCTAGTGATCTAGCTAGCGCTAGTGACCGGAAGCTGCTGCTATTGTACACCTGATTTTTATTGAACATCTAGGTGTGTCAGTAAGATCTAATCTTCATTAAAGAATGTATGCTTCATTAGCGTCATATCCTTCTGAAATAGGATAAACCTGCTCACTTGTTAAAAAAAAGTATACCGTTTATTGAACCCTCTAACCAGGGATTCTTCTTAGGTTGTGTCTCTCGGTATTCATCTGGATGCATGTATAGATTCCCAAGCTTTCATACGATTGCCAACCCACTGGAGACACAGCGATTCGAGTCACTATTCCGGAGATACCTCACGAGGAAAATTGGTTTTGAGTCAGTTATGCGAGTTCGTTGCACGCGGTAAGAAAATTCTTGATGTATTATTTCTCTTCAGTGTCGCAATAAGCGAACACTAATTCCTCCTGAACGAGACGGATACATTACAAAACAAACATAGTTTTGATATTTCTGCTATACTGAGTAATATTGATATAATTATAATAATATTAATGTCAATGTAAGTGAGAATTAATATACTAATAATTACTACATTGTCCAGTAATTACATAGTTCTATGTACTCTGTCAAGGGAAAAACGGAGTTTGATAAAGAAGGAAAGCAAACTTTATACTTCAGCTACAAACAAAAGAATTGTCGACGTGGGACTTCCGGGACTTTTAAGAATGTCTTTGTGGTCATGTGGTAGTCCGTCTAGGTCATAGATCTATTTTGGTAGTGTAGGCAAAGATGAGCGGATCTTTGGTTGCGGGTAAATGTTGGAATCCCTTTCGACATTTTGTAAAAATTGTGAATGTTTGTTGTAAAGAGACCAAAATTGGGACGTGTGATTCCACGAAGGAATTTCATCGCCTTTTGCTGCAGTTATTGTCAGTTAAAAACATTAAAAAATGGGTAATCTTGGCCCAATTGCTCCTGAACCAAGTGGGGTGGGATTTGGGACCCGCAAAAAGTAACAAGAGACCCCAGTGCTGAAAAACCTACCAAGTTCTAACTTGATACCTTTTGATTTCTGTCACGGGTAAAAAAACTTTACTCCTGGGCAATCTGGGTCCAGTTGCCCATGAACGGGGTGGGTGGGAGAGGTGCAACTTTAAAAGCAATTTCCCAGCCCTAGGGTCTACAGTTCTCGTCAAGTTATGAACATTATTCACGGGGCAATCTAGACCCCAATCCAGACCCCCCACAACTAGACCCCAGTACCCACTAGTGTACCAAGGTTGAACTTGATACTTGCACTGGTTCACGAGTTATGAGCTCCACAGAAAACAGTGAAAACCGGAAACGGAAATCGAAAGCCGAAAGCTGCTACAGCGCTCGCAGTAGTGGATTGTTCCAAGGAACACTCCACTAAAAACGAACTGGCAAGGACCTCGACATATTAGTTGCGTTTCTAGTGGATTTTTTCTTGGAACAATCCACTATTGCGAGCGTTGTAGCAGCTTTCGGTTTCCGGTTTTCAGGTTTGTCAGCACTGGGGTCTCTTTATACTTTTTGCGGATCCCAAACGCCACACCCACTTGGTTCAGGGGCAACTGGGCCAAGATTTACCATTTTTTAATGTTTTAACTTGACAACAACTGGAGATAAGGCTACGAAATTCCTTTGTTCTTTTCGATCATAAGGGTTGGGGTTAAATATGTGTAGTTGAACCAAGTGGGCCCAATTTGTCCATGAAAATAGTTTTTGAAACGTGACTGGAACCAAACTTTAAGCCAGTGTAGTTGAGGAAAAAGAGGTGTAAATACGCATTTTGATGGGTCCCTACCGCCACAAATAAGACGACGGCCGTACTTTAATCTTTAATGAATAATTGGAAACTGGACGTTTTGGTCATATGATCGATGATGTGTTATTGTTCTTAATGAATTGTGACGAAGGGGGTATTAGGTTGCTACTATTTGGTTTATTGCACTTGTTATTACCTTGCTAATTGAAAAGAGGTTTAAAGGGTAGGACCGGCTGCCAGACCATTGTTGGATGTCAAGCTATTTGTGCAAGATCTTCAACATTTCTTTGGATTTATACTTGCGGTTTGTTTATATTTAAAGCTTTTAAAATGGGATGACTACAGATTAGGTTATTTCAATACTTGTTTGGTTTTTAGGGATGTGAGATGTCTTGGTTCTAAAGCTGTTCGTAAATAAAATGCGATAAATATTTTACTTTCACACTCCACGTCTGAGCGCTTGCGCACTTGTTCTGGCTTCAGCCTGAAGAGGACCCTTGTTAAGAAGGGCTGAAATGTCCCTTGGGCTGCAGTAATTGGCTAGATTATTGATAACCTACTATAGTAAGTAAGGTCTATTAGAAAAAACTTGCTAGCGAGCTAATTTGGTTATCTTTACAAAATATCGAATGCTATTGGTTTTTCTTTCTTTTTTTCAGTGGCCTTTCTATCCATACTTTCCATGGGAATTTGTTTGTACGGTCGACGGATCTCCTGGCATTGGCAAACATTAACCCAGATGCCGGATTCGGCATGCAGGTATCCATCGAAGAACCGTTGACGGATATGACAAGCGTTTGTTTTCAAGCGGCAGTTCTATACACTTCGAGCAAAGGCGAAAGGAGGATACGAGTACATACAGTTTGTTTTCCGCTTGCTTCGACAGTGGCAGATATAGTGGCGGGAGCGGACCAGCAGGCGATAGTTGGCCTTCTTTCTAAAATCGGTGAGCGGTGCTTAGTTCTCTTCAACTTCCTGTTAGTCAGAAAGACACACCCAGTCCTTCTCTCAACAGTGAAAACAACCGCTTGTTGAAGGAGGAAATATTGAAAAGCAATACTGTAACTAATAAGTATTCTGTTGCACCAAAGTGGATTGGGAAGGGGTAATCGGAAGTTTGAAATTTTGGGACCTCAATCACAGCGAGGTTGAGGTTTCAGCCCAAGCTGAATGCGAATTATGAAAATGACCCTGACATATAAGATTCAGGCTCGTAGCGAACATTATATTACTGAGTAGAAGGCATATACAGTGTAGAAAACGTACACGGTTTCCAGGCGAGGACACAAGTTGTGTATGATGCTCGTAGTCCAGTAGAGCACGTAGTTTTTGTAGCATCCATTACGATTTGGATTTTCTAGGGGCCACAGCACTGTAACGTCATTTGATCTCAGTCAGGTTTCATGCTCCTGTAGCGCTGATTGCTGGGATCGCTCACGCCGTTTATACTTTGAATGTGGAACACTATAGATTTTGTGGAGAATATAGTTGAAAAAGTCGTTGTTGATATGCCGGCGGAACGAGCGAGCGATGAATTTGTGATTTGTACCTTAGTTGCGTTTCGCAGATACCATGGTAGCTGAAAACGGTCTAAAGTCGTTTTCGCAGTTATCGTGGTAACTGACACCCAGAGGCGTCACGACTGGGGGGAGGGTTCCCCCCCCCCCCCCCATGTTTAAAAAATAACTGAGTTGGCCCGAAACGCCGCCATTTTTCGTCAAAACTATTTTTTTTTGGGATCTCAAAACGTATGTGGAGGGATACCTGTGACATCACAAAAGTTGTCCGTCTGTAAGCACTATAACTCTCGAAGGGAATGAGATATTTTGATGAAACCTGGTTTGAGGATTGTTTGGGTCAAGAGTAAGGTCAAGTTCGTAGATGGGCTCTGTAGCCCTATATTTAGGGGTGGGGGTTTAATTTAGGGGCAAATGAAATATTTTTAAACATATAATGTGATAGTCGATTAAGGGGTAAAAAGACATGCTGGACACGATGGTGAAAACCATTTTGTCATCGGACAAGTAGTTCGCGCGGAATCCGGCCAAAACCGGAAAGTTTGTTAAAAGTAAAAGTTTTATTTGAATTTGATTAGATGTTCGACTTAGGGATAAGAAGACGTCCTGAACACGATGGTGAAAACCATTTTCTCGCCGGGCAAGTAGTTCGCTCGGAATTCGGCCAAAACCGGAAAGTCTGTTAAAAGTAAAAGTTTTATTTGAAGTTGATTAGATGTTCGATTAAGGGGTAAGAAGACATGCTGAACCCTTATGGGAACAGTATTTTCTACCAGGACAACTTGTTCGGCCGGAATCAGGCGAAACCGGAAAATTTATTAAAAGCAAAAGTTTAATTTGAAGTTGATTAGATGACAGATTTAGGGGTAAGAAAACACGCTGAATCTGTATATGACAATATTTTGTTTTACCTGGACATATAGTTCGTTTGGAATCCGTTTGAAACCGGAATTTTTTTTTTAAGTTAAACTTTTACTTGAAGTTGATTAGATTTTCTTTATATTTTCTCACTATAAGGTGATACGCTGAATTCGTTTCTGACCTTTTTTTTCTGGACAAGTATGGCAGTTCGTTCGCAATTGTCTGGATCAAATATTAGATGTTTGGGATCCCATCGAAACCTTTAGTCTTGTTTTTGCATGAAAACAGTCGGTTTTTCTGAAAATTAGTCGATTTTTCTGTCAAAACAGTCGGTTTTTCTGAAAATGAAGTCGATTTTTTTCAAAACTGTCGATTTTTTTGTTGAAAACAGTCATTTTTCCTGCAAAAAATGCTCATGCCAACCAGTCGGTAAAAATTACCAACCAGTCGGTAAACGCCTCGTCCCCCCCCCCCAAACATTTTGGGTAGTAACGCCTCTGCTGACACCACGGTCAAAAGGCGTGTTTGTAGTTATCATGATATCTGATATTCAGATACCACGGTCAGACCGTGGTATCTGAAAAGTGATCTCACTTTCATCAAATTTTGGCAAATTGGTGAGAAAGAAGCTTAGCACTTAGTGATGTAACTGGATATCTGTTTTCTTTTAGGATGACTTAGAAATGCAATTTCGGCAATAGTCGTTTTTGCAAAGCAACCGTATATCAGATATATCCAAACAATGTTTTCAACGGATATACGTCAGCTACGATTTTTCATCAGCTATATTTCGGCCCTTCTTGGCAAGGTTGATTACAGATTTGTTTCCTTCCCCGATGTTGAACAAAAAGATTGACAGCCTGACGAGGACCCTTGCCAAGAAGGGCCGAAATATCTCTGATGAAAAATCGTAGCTGACGTATATCCGTTGTAAACATTATTTGAATATATGTTTCAAAGTCAGCTTGGGCTCAAAGAATATTTATCGTATATCAGATACCACGGTAACTGCTAAAACGACTAATTGCAGATCCAGTTACCGTTGTTACAGATACCATGGTATCTGCAAAAACGCAACTCAAAAACGATGTTGACTGTACCACTTGTTTTCAGCTGTGGATAGATCACTGACATCGTCCATCACAGACGCGCGGGAAGCCTTTGTGAATGCTGCTTCGGATCCGATGTCAGCTTACAAAGCTCTCCAGGCTTTAGGAAGTGGCCAGCTTCTCGCGCCACCCAACTTGAAGCTGCTTCCCATGTACATTTTGTCTATGTTGAAGTCGGTAAGTAGACTCTTCTAGTGAGAAACATTTGAAGACAAAGGACACAAGAAATCGTCCTTTTCTTTGCTCTTTGTGAAGAACCCCAGAAGTTACTTAACCGAACCGAGCCCGATGAAAAATGTTCGAGAATCAGTAGTACGGAGTTGTACGAAAAAGTAATATGCAGTAGCACCTGTTGCCACTGAATGCTACTACAGCAAGATTGGATGCAATCGGATACTACTACTTAAGATTAGCCCAGTCGGGGGCATGTTAAATCAAAGTATTCCATACTACTACATATCAGCACATGCAACTTTTTCGTACAACTACCATAACAAATACACAGTCAAAGAATTTTTAATCGGGAGTATGCACATGACAGAAGCCCCGAGTTGCTTTTCAGAGAAAGTTTGGCAGGGCCGACAGGGCTGCTATCAACACTTCTCTTAAACAACCTATCAGAAAGGAATATGCGTGGTGTATCGATCAAGGGACTGGTCTTACTCGTCGAGCGTGCATAGCTCACGCCTGTCATTGGAAGAAGCATGTAGGTGTATTCCGGGTGCAGTATTGCGATCGTACGGCACATTTCCTATCAGTTTTTGTTCCCGAGGGTGGCTGTAGGCTAGATTGTAGAGTATTGCTTAATTTCTGTTAAATTTGTTGTACTGAAATTATGAATTTGTCACCGAGGCTTTTCGACGGTTTCATAATGTCCGTATTTAATGGAAGCGTTTATTTCTAGATCGCTTTCCGTGATATCCCGACGGGTCTTGATGACCGAGTTTTTGACATGTGTGAAATGAAAAGCTTGCCGCTCCCTATGCTTATCCAGCACATATATCCTGATTTGTACGCGGTGCATCTTATGGAAGACGAGGTAAGTTTCCTTTCACCATTTGATGGCTCGCTGAATCCTTCATTTCCTAACTTCTTCGTTGAAACACTATTTCGTCCTCAGTCCTCGAACTAAATCTTATAAACTCCCAAGTAGGGGTCGGCACCGTTTCTGTTTCTGTTTTTTACTACCGTTTTCTGTTCTGTTTTTTTTTTTTTAAATAACAGGAAAACAGAAAACAGGTAGCCGTTTTTTTAATGCCGTTTCTGTTTCTGTTTCGTTTTTATGGCACTTGCCCTTCGGCCAAGTGCCATATAGCGATCGCAATTTCTGTCCGTCCGTCGGTCTGTCGGTCTGTCGGTCTGTCCAGGTTTTGCTAGTTCGGGCACTTCCACATAAGCTAGGATGATAAAACTTGGCAGGCATATCAGGGACCCCGAATGATTAAGTTGGAAATAGTCACTTCCCCGATCCGAGCACCGTGGGGGGAGTGGAGGGAGGGGGAATCCGGAATCTTGAGGTATTTTTAACTTTTGAACGGGTGATCGGATCTCGATGAAACTTGATATTTGGAACGACCTCATGCCTCAGACGACCCACTTAAAATCCGGACCGGATCCGGTGACTTTTTGGGGAAGCTGGAGGGGGCAACCGGAAATCTTGGGAAACGCTATGAGTGGAGGGATCGAGATGAAACTTGGTGGGAAGACACCTAGAAAACACTAGATACATCGTTGACATAACCGAGCCGATTCGGGCACTGTGGGGGGGAGTGGAGGGAGGGGGAATCCGGAATCTTGAGGTATTTATAACTTTTGAACGGGTGATCGGATCTCGATGGAACTTGATATTTGGAAAGACCTCATGCCTCAGACGACCTACTTAAAATCCGGACCGGATCCGGTGACTTTTGGGGGGAGCTGGAGGGGGCAACCGGAAATCTTTGGAAACGCTATGAGTGGAGGGATCGAGATGAAACTTGGTGGGAAGACACCTAGCAAACACTAGATACATCATTGACATAACCGAGCCGATTCGGGTACTGTGGGGGGAGTAGAGGGAGGGGGAATCCGGAATCTTGAGGTATTTATAACTTTTGAACGGGTGATCGGATCTCGATGGAACTTGATATTTGGAAAGACCTCATGCCTCAGACGACCTACTTAAAATCCGGACCGGATCCGGTGACTTTTGGGGGGAGCTGGAGGGGGCAACCGGAAATCTTGGGAAACGCTATGAGTGGAGGGATCGAGATGAAACTTGGTGGGAAGACACCTAGCAAACACTAGATACATCATTGACATAACCGAGCCGATTCGGGTACTGTGGGGGGAGTAGAGGGAGGGGGAATCCGGAATCTTGAGGTATTTATAACTTTTGAACGGGTGATCGGATCTCGATGGAACTTGATATTTGGAAAGACCTCATCCCTCAGACGACCCACTTAAAATCTGGACCGGATCCGGTGACTTTTGGGGGGAGCTGGAGGGGGCAACCGGAAATCTTGGGAAACGCTATGAGTGGAGGGATCGAGATGAAACTTGGTGGGAAGACACCTAGCAAACACTAGATACATCATTGACATAACCGAGCCGATTCGGGTACTGTGGGGGGAGTAGAGGGAGGGGGAATCCGGAATCTTGACGTATTTATAACTTTTGAACGGGTGATCGGATCTCGATGGAACTTGATATTTGGAAAGACCTCATCCCTTAGACGACCCACTTAAAATCTGGACCGGATCCGGTGACTTTTGGGGGGAGCTGGAGGGGGCAACCGGAAATCTTTGGAAACGCTATGAGTGGAGGGATCGAGATGAAACTTGGTGGGAAGACACCTAGCAAACACTAGATACATCATTGACATAACCGAGCCGATTCGGGCACTGTCGGGGGAGTGGAGGGAGGGGGAATCCGGAATCTTGAGGTATTTATAACTTTTGAACGGGTGACCGGATCTCGATGAAACTTGATATTTGGAAAGACCTCATGCCTCAGACGACCCACTTAAAATCCGGACCGGATCCGGTGACTTTTGGGGGGAGCTGGAGGGGAGAACCGGAAATATTGGAAAACGCTATGAGTGGAGGGATCGAGATGAAACTTGGTGGGAAGACACCTAGCAAACACTAGATATATCATTGACATAACCGAGCCGTGCCTACTCGTAACAAGTGCCATATGAGCTCGTAGCTCTTGTTTATATGACCGTTTTAGCCGTTTCTGTTTTTATTTTACCTGTTTTTTCCAAATTTCCGTTTTTTGTTACGACTTATCCGCGTGGCGTCCTGGAATAATCTAGCGGGTTTTATTCTCCCGGCGGATCATGCCATCTACCGATATTTTCCGCTTTTCGGAAGGAAAGATTTTTGTCAGAATAGAGAGATTGCACCCTACCCGACGAAACGGATATTTTTAGACCATCATTAGAGGAAGCATAACACTAAAATTAACATTAGGAGGTATACCGGTACTAACCGGTAGGACTTTCGACTTATAGACTAAATTATCGGCCTTTGATAACCACTCTGAGCTGGTTAATTGCTGAAAACGTTAATCTTGCTATTTCTTGTTGGTATAATAATACTTTGCTGGAAACGTTAATCTGGCTATTTCTTGTTGGTATAATAACACTTTTGCGAAACGGAGCCTCGCATCACATTGGTCGGTTAAGACGCATTTTTTGAAATCCAACCAATAGGAAGCACGAATCGTTTTGTACTGAAAGCTTGAAGCCTTCAAGCTCCCATTTCTGATGAGACTTTTCTTCACAGCTGTAATTATACAACTAAGAAAGAGCCACCGAACTTTTCCAGTGTTCAAAAGTTTTTTTTTTCACTTTTCGGTAAAGATGTGCACTTTCAGGGTGCTAGGAATTAATTTTTAAGCAAAACCGCAGTGGCGCAAATGATCATGGACCCTCGGGGGATCATGAAATGTAAAGTTTATCAAAAATAATTTTTCACTTTGCTGTTAAGGTGCGCACTTCAAGGGAGCTGGCAGTTCATTTCTGTACTTCAAGGGATGGTCGGATCTGGAAATTGACAATTTGTGAGCCAATCTTATCGAGACTCTAATCTTCCAGCCAAGTTTCATCGTTCTAGCACACCTGGAAGTACCTTAACTCGCGATCACCGGAATTTCGGACCCCTCCAACCTCCCCCACAGTGCACGAATCCGGTCCGTTCTGTCTCGGGTGTACCTAGTTCTTGTGCTTGTTCTTCCTACCAAGTTTTTTCCCTATCAGTCCACTCTAAGCGTGACACAAGATTTCCAGTACTCCCGTACACCCCCCCCCCTCCCCACACACACACACACATTTATGGGATCCGGTCCGTACTTGAAATGGGACATCCAAGAAACAAGGTCTGTCCAAATATCAAGGTTCATTAAGATCCGATCACCCGTTAGAAAGTTACATATACCTCAAGATTCCAGATTCCCCCTCCCTGCACTCCCCCACGATGCTCGGATCGGGGAACTGACTATTTCAAGTTAATTTGGTCGGGTCTTTGATTCCTGCCAAGTTTCATCGTCCTAGCCCACCTAGGAGTACCTTAACTTCCCCCAAAGTGCCCAAACCCGGTCCAGTTCTGTCTATGATGTACCAAGGGCTTGTGCTTGTTCTTCCCACCAAGTTTAATCGTAATCGCTCAATTTTAAGCATGTCACAAGATTTCCGCCCCCCCCCCCCCCCACATTCATCGTATCCAAACCGGACTTGAAATGGACCTTCTGAGACACGAGATCGTTCGAAATATCAAGTTTCATTAAGATCCGATCACCCGTTCCAAAGTTATACATAAACATACGTCAATATTTCGGATCCCCCCTCACACCACTCCCCCCACGGTGGTCGGATCGTCTAAGTGAATATTTCCAAGTTAGTTTGGAGATCCCTTATATGCCTACCAAGTTTCATCGTCCTAGCACATCGGGAAGTACCCTAACTCGAGAACAGTGGACCGACCAATCGACCGAAAAGTGATCGGTATATGGCACTTGAGTGAAGCCCATGCAAAACGCTGGGGCATGCTGACAGGGGTGTCCATGGTTCTCACGCGTAATTGTACCCCTTCTTCCGCAAAGGGATATCAGTATACAGTACTTTGGGAACCAAAACAATTTGGTATTTAATTTTTGACCTTGACATATTTTGCGTTTAAAGGGCCTTCTGAAGAAAAAGGGGTACACGTACGTATGACTTCCATACTCACCCCTGCCAGCATACCTCAGCATTTGACCACGGGTATAAAAAAGGGCTTAGTTTACTAGACAGGTGAAGAGTCCTTTTTTTTTCACCTTACACAATTATACTCGACCTTCTCTCACAACCTTCTCCTGTCGTAATGGTCGCCTTACTGTTATCTTATAAACCCAAAGAAGTTGGAAACCAAAAAAAAACAGAAATACCTGTTAAACCGGCCGTTTTTTTTGTAAAAACGGTCCGTTTCTGTTTTTCCGGAAAAAAACGGAAAAACAGAAACGGTATTCCGTTTTTTTTATCACAGTTTCTGTTTCTGTTCCGTTTTTTATTTGCCGTTTTTACCGTTTCTGTTTTAGCCAAAAACAGAAACGGTGCCGACCCCTACTCCCAAATGAGCATCGCGGATGAATCATATTGGAAACAACAGCTCAAACTGCAATTATATCAGTTTACTTCTTTGTAACGAGAGAGCGCCGTAGTTGATTCAGGCGCTGCTCATATTTTTGGCTCTCCTGTGTCAGATGGCAGATCCAGTCAAATCCACCAAGAGATGAGAACTGTGGGAAATTCGTTATGTTGTGGAAGGCGAATTGAAATTTCAAGATTTTTTTTAATCGCGGTCCTCTGTCGTCACATGTGCCAGAGGATGGGACTGATAAGCCCCTCAGTTGCCATTAAAGGTTCTCTATGGGGCTTAATGACCCAGTTTTCAATTTGAGTGTGCGGTCGCATTTTAGTTTTTAAGTACCAGAGGAAAGGCTGTATTAGTTCCAGGACATTAAGTCTCACACTTCGTAATCAATGCGAAGTTCGCTACGCTCATCACTTTCCAAGAATTGTGTGAACGATCTGTACTTGTCCTTTTTACTGATGTCAGTTATGAATACATGACTTCGACTAACTTTTCTAGTTATAAGCTATTTGGATTGATCTCTTCAGTTCACTTCAACTTCAAGTCAGTTTATTCTCAAAAACGATACAAGGGTCAAAGCTGAAAATTAGCAAAGTTCCGTTGTGCCACATAGCGATCGTAATGCCTGTCGCTCTGTTCTACTTCCGCTAGTTAGGGCATTTACGCATAAGCTAGAACGATGAAACTTGACGCGCGTATAAAGGACACGTATTCTAGAAATGGCGCTAAAACCACAACTGCCCAAGTGCGCAGTGCTCAAGGAAATCTTCCTTTCCCGGATCAGCTACTGCACATGTACCATGGGCTTACTGCCGTAAAATAACCTACTTGCCTAGTGGGATGCCCTTGTTATCCTCTTGGACGTGCTAATTAGTCTGTGGTATGCAGTTCTTTTCTAATTTTTCGTTATTTTTCAGTTTACTCTTGTTCTTTCCAGGATCCCCCAAGGATTCATCTCTCGTCCGAGAAAGTAGACACTACTGGTGTATATGTGATGGACGCCGGGCTTTATATCTTCATTTTGGTTGGAAGGACGTCTCCGCTCAGCTACTGCAAAGCAGTCTTCGATGTGGACAACCCCAGACAAGTAGAAACGAGTGTAAGTGATCCTACGACTTTAGTTGCTAGCATTTCAAGTAGCGCATGAAAAAACATTTCCTCCAGGTGAATTTTTCTTTTTTTTGTGGTTTTAGCGCCATTTGTGGAATATGTTTCCTGCTGTCGCCCCGTTAGTTGACCTGTCCTGTCCCTCAGTTTTTATCTTAAGATCGGGGCGTTTGCACTCATGAGGCCCATAGCAGGCTCAACGTCTCTTCGCTGCTGATGGATTCAGACGACCTTGCGAATTTCCACGCGGCCGTCCGGGACTTCATGATTGACTTAGTGCTGGCTTCCTCTACCAATCCCACATACTTCGCAGTGAAGAAGGGATTAGACTTGTGAACAGGTTTTGTCGCGACTCATCTGGAAAGTATCCGAAAGACCGTACATCCAAAAGATAGTCGTCGTTACTATCGCTACAATACCTAACCTTTTTTTCTTTTAAGATAAGATAACGTTTGTTCGCTGTATCTTATCTTTACAGATAGAGGCACAGCTATAAATAAGTAAATATACAACTTTTATTACATAGTCTTATTAATTGGCAATTTGGTTGCGATTTGTCACTCTGTTTACGCCTACGTAGTCATATAATCTACAAAATACAGCCTGAACGAGCGCCTGTATCGCGAAGACGCAGACGCTTTGCAAGACACAAACTTGTTTTTATGCCTTGTCGCATATCTTGGCTGCGGCGCTTCAGGTGGTAGAAGGCTTCGGTGCTTCCCCGACATAAATACTTGTTTACCAAACTCATGGTTAAGTCGTGGCGTTTGCAAGACAGTCTTTGGGGTTAACCATTTTTTCTTTTCAGTATGAACTTCAGCTGTACGACACAGTCGTGTCAAAACGCCTCCACGCGTTCATAGAATCACTGCAGAGTGAGAAACCGTGCCCTGCGGCTATTCAGATATTCAGGTGAGTTCTCTACCTTTTGGATTGTTCGCAAATGAGGGTAAATTTGATAATTGTTAAAGGAGCATGTCTTACCTATAATAGCCTACTACGCAACCTCTGTATATTTTTAAACCCGGAGACCTCGATTTTGTACGGTGCATTCTAACCCCTCTAACAAAACCACGCTGATTTTCTCACTTGCCGTGTTTTGCTACCTTCGATGTGTATCATCACGCTGTCGACAGTTGTCTGCGAGAAGTTTTTCGATCAGAAAAACCGGTTATGTAAGTTGTTTCCCTGTTTTCTCTACTAGTCAACGGGTCTCAGAGCAGGCTTAAAACAGCATGGGTTATTTGTTGAAAGCACAGCCTATTTTCAAAGTATTCAAATATACCAAAATACTTTAACTTGAAGAGTAAATAGTGCGAAGGTTCCTTTAAGTATTTTTTTCGTTGCGGACCAGGCGCGGCCAAGACATTATCTCTTTTTGGTGCTAGTTCTTCGCGCTTATCCTCGTTGTTGTCCAAAACCTTTGCCCAAGTCTTTCTTATGCCCCTGCAACAAAGTTACTTCTGTACGGTACTGATATTAGTATCAGAGTACCGCACAACGTCTAGTCTAACACTCTCTTTGTTTCAGGGATGACGTTCATCAGCGAATGAACTTTTTCAACCGTCTTGTCGAAGACAAAAATGAACTTGGGTTGGGATACTTCGAATTCCTTCAGCAATTGAAATCTCGAGTGAAGTGAAAATAAGTGTACATATAGTGGAACAAAACAACTAATCGGCCCCTGCGTATCCCCCGAAGGGATTGGGAGTATGATAGCTTTGTGGTCGGCGGCTCGATTCATTGCTGATGGTCGAATGGAGGCGAAGGATGAAAAACTAGCCCAGTTTTCTAGACACTTGAATTGCATGCGTTTCGACGGTCTCCAAGCTGCGCTCCAGTGGAAGATACCCAGCTCCTTGTTTGTTGCTGGAGAGGTTATGTTTTTTACCACTGCTTGTTCGTTCTGCGAAGTGTCTTTGAAAGGGAAAACCAGAGGTCATTGTCAACTAATTGCATGAGTGTGGTCGGTAAAGTAAGGGGACACGTTGATCGTGATTTTGCTCTGTCATTTTATTTTCGTGCAAAATTAGCACATGACTATTTCGTGCGTGCACAAGTTAAGGACACCACTGACGCGGTAATTTGAAGTTTATACTGATAAAAAGATCACAGATATCGAATGGAATATCTGTTTTTCCGCGGAATCCACGTTTTAAATGGAAGGTGTCTACACTTTAAAAAAAGATCTTGCAGGATTTGCTACTGGGATTAATCTTGTCTCTATTGAGATAAGATTATCTCTAATTCGGATTAATCTTATCCCAGTAGATATAAGATTAATGCTAGTGGCAAATGCTGCAGTTATCTTTAGTCCTTACTAGGAGAAACTTTTTACAGTGTATGCTGAGTAGAGAGATCAGCTGCACCGGAAGTAGGTTTTCAGCAGCACTAATGCGCGATGTCTGAGCAGCGCAGGGGTTATCACTAAGTTATCAACGTTCCGGAGAATATTCCGCTTCCGTAAACGTTGCTGGAGTGAAGCTCATCTCATTTGTGAGGAGTAGTGCTTTCTAAAAATTCGTGGCATATTTACTAGATGGTCCTGGAGCATAAACATGGGAAATGGGCGACATCGTACCCAAATTGCGGTCAGGTTGTTTCTGATTAAGCAGTTAAATTTTCTTACAGTATATTCTTTGTCACACGTAGTGTAAGTGTACGATTCGAAACTTGTCGCCCTTGGACACACGAATTTGAGGCACCTAGCGATCGTTAAAAGGACATGCTTTCTAAATGTTGCTTTTCGAAATAAGCCGAGGGAAGTGTACACTTGAAGCTTAAGGCCAAGTACTCTACTGCGGATAAGGAGGATTTTACGGCGACTCAGGAGTTACATTGGGAGATATTCCCCACAATCGCTAGGTGGCGCTGTTTCGGACACTGAGTTTCTAAGCTATCAGTCTCGATGGACTTCAGGGTTTTGGTATTGTTGGGACGAGTGTTTCAGAGTTTACTTCTACCGAACTACTTCTCAAGTGTGTATAATAAGGCCTGGTGAATAGATGCTGTGCCTACTACTACTGGCTGGCTGGTTTTTTGTACGGTAGCTTGCTAGTGTCTTGTGATTCGTTAGATATTCTATAGCGATTGGGATGTTCTGTTGAAACTCCCGCGTAGCATAGTTAGAGGCAGCGTTTACAGGCGTATTTATTTTGATCTTTTCGTACGGAGTTGTGACCGTTTGTGTGGTCCTTTTTCTCTGTGAAAAATTCGGGCGTCGAAGAATATGCATCGGATTTATAGTAGGTTTACCGCTTTGGGAAATTTAGGCGGGAGTTTGTGCTTTGGAAAACTGTAATATTCAGTGCCGGCAGAACAAGAAATTCTTCAGTGTGAACCGTTGGGGTTGAAGTGATGCTCGCCGGAGTTGCCCGCGCCAACGTGGATCCGCGCTATGTCGGCATTTCAGCTGCGGACAGACGACCAGGGTCGGGTGCTCGCGGACTAGAGTTTCTACCAGTATTTTCGGCACCACCGTCAGTTTTGTACGAAAAGTTTAGATTTTTCCAACCTTGTGATGGAAGTGCAGGAAATCCGGCAGGGAAAACCTCGTCGTCTATCCACGCCAATAGTTTAAAGTGAAAGTAAGATGTGGAATGGAGTCTGGGTAGGAGTACTGTGTGATTGCTTTGAGTATGATATGGGAATGATACCAAATGGAGACCTGGCGGATAGGGTCAGTGTCGGAGCATAGGGCCAGAGAAGTTTCGGCTGGACGGTTGAAAATTTGGCTTTGCTATCGTGGTCTTTTACTGGGTTGTCCAATTTGTTATGTATAATTGTTATTAATTTTGTCAATACAGGATTGAAAACGTTAATGTCGTCCTAATTAACTCGGAAAGCAATTCCTGTCGTTCCCTCGTATGAACTATCTCCGAACTGGTTGATTTCTCAGGTTTACTAAACCGGTATTCTGACGAGGGTTCGTGATTTGTTGTCGTCTTGCATGCGTGCAGTGTCGTTACAGCCCTTCACTAACTATTACCCCTAAACAAAGTATGCAGGGTTGAAAGTTAGTGGGTCATTTCCTTTCGACTGAAGTTTCCGATCCTATAATGTTTCTCGGTTAAGACTGACCATTTCCCTTATTACATTGAGAACTAAGAATAAAATGTTTCCGGATCCAAGAGTCTACTTCTGAGTTCTCTCAAAACTGAAAGTAAACCTTTGGCATGCGAGACATATTCTGAGCCTTTCGAACTATTTCTCGGGCCCGAAACGACCTTTATTTTGTTGACATACCAATCGTAATTCCGTCGGTCCCGCGATTGCGATTAGGATACTTCCAGATGTGCTATGACGATGGGACTTGGCAGGCGTATCAGGGACCCGAGGGTAACTTGGAAATAGTAACTCGCGCGACCCGAGCATCGTGGGGGAGGGGGAGAAGGCGGAATCCAGAATTTAGTGTCATGCCTAACTTCCGAACGGGTGATCGGATCTTAATAAAACATGACAAGAAAGTCCCATTTCAAGTCGACCGAATCCGATGAATGTGGGGGGATTCGGAGGGGGGAACCACTAATCTTGTGCCAGGCTTAGAGTGGAGCAAGGAACTGTGAGAATAACAAGCACTAGGTGCATCATTGACAGAATTGGACCGCATGCGGGTACTGTTGGGGGATTTGGAAGTGGGTTCAGGAATTCCGGTGATTCTGAGTTAAGGTACTTCCAGGAGGGCTGGGACAATGAAACTTGGCTGGCATATCAGGAACCCCACCAGATTAACCTTGAAATGATTAATTTCTCGATCCGACCATCATGGGGGGAGCACATAGAGGGGGAATATTGAGGTATGTCTAACTTTCCAGCGATCGGGATGAAACTTGGCAGGAAGAACAAGTCTAGGTATATCAGTGATAGAACCAGACAGGATTCCGGCACTGTGGGTGGAGTTGGAGGGGGGGGGGGGATTCAGGTGATCGCGAGTTAAGGTACTTCCAGATGCTCTGGGACGACGAAACTTGGCTGGAGTATTGGAGACTTAACAACGTTGCCTCAGAAATTGTCACTTCCCAGAACCGACCATCCCTTGAAGTAGGCTATTCATCTTAGCCGTATAGTGCAACAAATACTTTTAAGCAAAATATGTATATTTATATTCAGACTTTCATATTTTATATATAATTTTTATATATATTTCATATTTATATATAATTTTTATATATATCTTCATATTTCATATAATTTTTATATATATTTTCATATTTTATATAATTTTTATATATATTTTCATATTTTATATATATTCAAATTTTCAGCTACTATCCCTTGAAGTAGGCTATTCATCTTAACCGTATAGTGCAAAAAATATGTATATTTATATAGTCTAGGGCATATCTTCAGATTTTCAGCTACTACCGAAATGCTGAAAATTTCAGCTTCCTAAACCGTTTAGGAAAGAAAATTTGTAGACAAAAATAAAGAAAACGCTAGCTGCTTTGTTACACTTGTGGTAATAGATGGAGTAAGTTGAGTAGAAAATACAATTTATTCTGACCTTTGAAAATACCAACGGTAAAGTCATATTCACTCCTTTCCAGGCTTGCAGCCCCCGCACAAACTAACAACACTCTTTTCAACGTAATTTCTGAAACCGATAATTCTTCATAACACATTTCAACTTAATTTTCAGAAAAAACAACACTGGTTTGGCAAAACTTTCGAAAAGATTGTTAAACGCACTTGGCTACAAATAAAGACTCCAAAAATCTCGGTCTAAAATGGCTATTTAAGCCGCTTTCTCATTGACGCGTCGTTGGGTATGCGTTTATCTTGCGTTGCATCTTATTTGTGTGCGTAAGCTCTGCTCTTCATCGTCGCAAGCTTGACGCAGAGGTTGCGTAGTTCAGCGTGAAAGGCTCAACGCGTCAATCTGAAAGCGGCTTTACTCAAGTATACGAGATGTGGGATGCAGCCAAACGTTCCGCAATAGCTACCGACATAAAGGCGAGCATAAGTCAGGTGCCCACAAAACCCGTATTCGACATCACAAACGGAAACAATCCGCGTTGAGTGAAAAAAAAACACGTTCTGCGGGCACCAATTTTAGGAGTTTGATTTAGATACACGATGAGCTTCAATTTCAAATTCCCACAGATCTACGCAAATGCCTGAGAATTTTCAACGTTTCCATGAGCATGTGAGTGGAAAAACTGTCCGCTTAAGCTCCGAGGGATTAACTCCCGCAATGTGTCTCAACTGAAAGCACGACAGGACTACAAACTTCGTCTCTGATTGGTTCGTACAGTCCGTACCTTCGACTCGACCATTCACAAATTGTGAACTCCATGGGAAGGCTAGAGAGCAATAACACTAATAGCTTCGCATCAAGTTCGAAGTTCGTAAGATACGTTCTGTACGCTCAAATGACAGTCTTTTCTTATTGTCACCGATGAAACGAAATATGCTATCTGCCTCACTTTCCGCATTCCAAGTCTCAATGACGAAACAACGATTAGAAGGAGTGCGGTATTTAGCGCGTACTTTAACGCTACTGATGAAGCAGTTGAAAACCCTCAATGGCATAGTGACAACGAACGCGTGACGAGTCCATCTATATCATCAGTACGGAGCTCTGCCTCCAGCGACGTAAGAGAAGGTGTGCCACTTGGCCTCATCACTTGTTTATGGAATTCATTATGTTCCAAGAGCGTCGAAGTTGCCAGCGCCAATCATACATGGGGATAATTCTTCTAAATGCCAAACTAAATGGATTCTAACTTCCTTTTCCAGTTCGCAGAACGTGCGAATATTGCACCGAGAGACAAAGCTATAAATGAGTAACTCTTGAAATTTGTACCATTTTGAGGTCTTCTTTGGTTTCACAGATAGGTGGATTCGCCTGTAAATGAAGCCATTAGAGTTTCTTTTTCCATGCAATAAATCTAAACGATTTTTGCTGTTATCATTCGCCCGTCGCACCTCTGATACTAATCCATTCGAAGTTCCCTATGAGTGCGCCAGGTTCCCTCCGTTCCTGAGACTGTTATGCAAGTGCTTGCGTGTTGGTGGTCAGCATGCATAACACGACCAAAGGTTTCGATGGGATCCCAAAATTCAATATCTGATCCAGACAATTGGGTCTTGTCTACGCCAGATCCAGTCTTCTTGCACATTTTTACTATTAAAACTCAGAAACAGATTAAGGCCAAAAAGCTAATCATCTGAGAAAACCAAGTTCAGATATGGATTCGACATGTTTGTGTTTACCCATATAAGTCCTATCTGTTTTGACGAAAACTTCCTGCCTTACTTCTGCGAATTTCCCGGTTTCGGCCGAATTCCGGAACTACCTGTCGGGCAAAAAAAAGGAAGAAGCTAAAATCGAACTCAGCGTCTCGGTCAGCGTTTCTTCTTTCCCCTATATCGAACATCTAATCAACTTCAAATTAAAATTCAACTTAAAATAAATTTTCACGTTCCAGCCGGATTCCGGGCGAACTATATGTCCGGGTGCAAAATGACTGCCATTCACGGATTCAGCATCTCTTCTTACCCCTAAATCGGATATCTAATGTACTACAAATACTTTTAACAATTTTCCGGTTTTGGCCGGATTCCGGGCGAACTACTTGCACGGCGAGAAAATGATTTTCAGCATCGTTTTCAGCATGTCTTTCTACCCCTAAAACGAACATATAATTAACTTCAAATAAAAGATTTACTTTTAATAGGTTTTCCGGCTAACTACTCGTCGGGCGAAAAAATGGGTTTCACGATCGTGTTCAGCATGCCTTCTTACCCCCAAATCGACCATCCAATCAACTTCAAATAAAACTTTTACTTTTAACAAACTTTCAGGTTTTGGCCGGATTCCGGGCGAACTACTTGTCCGGTGATAAAATGGTTTCCACCATCTTGTTCAGCATGTCTTCTTACCCCATAATCGATTGTCCCATTAGCTGTTTAAAAATATTTTTCTTGCCCCTTAATTTAAACCCCCTCTCTAGGTCTACAAAGCCCATCTACGAACTCGACCTTACTCTTGACCCAAACAATCCTCACACCAAGTTTCATCAACATATCTCATTCCCTTCGAGAGTTATCGTGCTTACAGACGGACGGACGGACAACTTTTGCGATGTCATAGGTATCCCTCCACTTACGTTCTGGGATCCCAAAAATGTGACAATTTGCGACATGGACGTACAGAAACCGAGGGACTGACCACTACAGGACACTGGGTGGACATAAGACGGGGATCATGCAAAAGTATGAGCGAGTCAGTTGTCTCTTCGAAGAGGGGTAGCGAACATGCTCAAGAAGTCGAATGAGTAATCCGTGGAATGAACTGCGGTTGCTAAAAACAGAGCAAGCGTTTCCCCACTTAAATAATTTTAAGGCATTCGGACAGGCTGTAAAGTTTTCCATGTCAACCCCAACAAGCGACTCGTTCAAAATTCTGTAGTGAAAAGACTTCGTCACTACTTCACACCCCTTCGAAGAAACAATCATAGGTAAAGCTTCAATGAAATGCCTCCGTGACAAGCAGTGGTTACTCCTCACAAGTTTCCTAATAAGGCGTTTTGGCAGTGCTGACGGGCGCGACCCCCTCTTTCCCCTTCACCTTAAAACAAGCCTATGTACTTTATCCGTTACTGATAGGTGCTGTCCTACCAAAATGCAAAATAAAAGTTACGGACATGAGCAATGCCCCTAAAAAGAAGACAAAACTACGGAGCAACAGACATCAGAGCAGCATTAATGAGCAAGAACTTTTACGTAGTTGTCATCAATCACCCCAAATCCCAGGCGTTCAAGGGGTTATCAGTTTTGCGCCGCGGAGCTTTAAAGATCCGTTCAAAAGGGTTAATTCTGCACTTCAAGGTATATTTTCTAAAACTAGGTTAATGTAACTCAAAAAAGCAACTGAATTTTGAGTTTTGGCATAAACCTGGGACTGGGGTCCAAAACTTGAAACACCCGCGTTTCAAGGTTTAAGGTTTATTACTATTAACCACTAAAGTAGTAGACCTACATATGGCTATATACAATGAAGTATTATGCTGTACTGTTGTTCCAGTTTCATACTTACTCTTGACTTTTGAAGGAACTCAAATAAATAATAGTAATAATAATAAAATCTGTACCAGAACGGAAAGTCTTTATTCCGTGTCAACAGATATGATTGAAAATTAAACACCACATCTGCATTAGTATTCCCTCAGCCTTTACGGACTTGCGACCCCAAGAGAACCCTTGTCAAGAAGGGCCAACATATCACTGAATAAAACTTTCAGCGACACCGAACATTCTGCATTCTACAGCCCACAATTCTAGCTGAAGCGAGTTTTCTACTGCCAATAAATGAAAATGATTACAAACACTAGATTGGAAATTTCTTTGAAAAGTAGCTATTGGAACAACTAAAGTGCGTACTTGAGAAAATATGCTTATTACCAATAAAGGACCAACTTATATCTTACTAAATGAAATCACAGCTAATACCTACTGGTTGTTCTTTCCTGCAACATGAGGTCCACCCAGTAGTGTACAAGTCAGGCAATATTCCCCAGAAGAGAAATTTTTAGCTCATTGCTCGTAGCAAGCGAACCGGTATACTTTCTTGAAACAAGATTTTAGTATGCAAAAAGTGGTAAATCACGAAGATCGGCTTTGAAAACGTTCAGCGCAATAGGGCGAACTCTCGACTAAAAAAGTTCTGGAATTCTTCTAGAGGCACTACTGAAGTCGAAATACGCATGATTTGTGAAGTCCAGCGGTTAGGAACCGCCCCGTTTCCAGTCCACTCGAGTCATACACAAATCCTCAAATTCTGGGCATGGTACCCCCATACAAATCTGCTGAACTGAGAATCTGGAATGGAAATCTGCTATTCAAACAGACTTTTATTGGGGTACCATGCCCTTGCTACAGGTATGGTGCCCCAACCTATGAGCACCATCACCATGCACATGCGTTGTGTGCCCCAACGTATTAGCACAAAGCCCAAATATTGAGGATTAGTGTATGACTGGTCTACGCCCCGAAGTTATACGAAGTGACTAACTGCGACTTCCCCCAAAACAAATCTAAATTTCGCGCCACTTCTCTCAAACCTTCTGAGCAATTTGTTCCAGCCTAGACATGCCTGGATACATATTTCACATTAACGAAGCGACAAGCGCGAGCTTTCCGCTCCTCTTATATTACAAAAAAACAACAAATTAAACAGCTACCCTTTCTCAAGTACGCACATATTTCATGAGCTGCCACGACGAGTATCGAAGACAATTAGCTCAAGAACGAAATGAGAATCACAAAGCAGCCTCTATCTCCACAAAATCAAGACAGGCTATAGTTGCCAAACTACAGGGCCACAAGTTGGCCAACAGCCGCCACACTAGTTCCTTAATCCACTTCAACGTTTGCAAGCCTCCGACTCACTCTTACACTAATTATAAGGAAGCGAAGCCGCGAAAACTTATCTCAATCCGAAAACTTTAACGCACCCAAACTGTTCCACTCTACCAAAGTTACCCCGCCAATACACAAACAAATTTGCTTAGGATTAATTTCCCATTGCTCTTTTACTCTATGTCGTATGTTATGTATGGCCGCTTTTGGCAGTTTAAGAAATATAAAAAGGCCTAGCTTGAGATTTCCCTGGTCCTTTTGTTATGTGATAACTTTTTTCTCTGCAGTTTTGCCGGCAGAAAAGATATGCCTTCAGAGAAGAAAAAACGAGCAATGGTAAATGCATCGCCAGATTCCAGTCACTAGCGCTAGCAAGAAAAATACGATCCGCACGGAAACTAAAAGCTTCTGTTTTTTCTTTCTACCTTGATATCAACTTCAAAGTTTCTCTCAGAAATAGCAAAACACGATCAGCACACTAGGTCAATAGCTCAACAGGTTCCTTGTCTTTCTCACCCAGAGAGGTTTCGGTTTCGTTTTAGGAAAATGACACTTGTCAGGCAGGACGACGAACGGACTTGCCGATCCCCGAACTAGTCGGCAGTGCCAACTAAGCTAGGCGTAACCCTTGGTCAACATCAATGTTTTACCGAGTTTCCATCCTCAGTAAGTAAAAACGCTCGGTCTGAGAAGTCGATTGTCATACATAAGAGGCAGCGGATATAGAGAATTTTTTTCAAGACGGCTCCGTTGTTGTCGTAGATGACTCAGAAAGGACTCGGTAGCGGATTTGACTCGACTCGTCCGAGTCATTTGCTGCGAAGAGAAATAAAAGCAATTTAAAATAAGATCTAACACCAAATACCAAAAGCCTATTGTCTTGGACCTACAGACGCTCTACAAGTGCATAAGGCTACTAAGCAAACACGATCAGCTCTGCAGAAAAGAATACACGAATAGGAAAGCTAATAGTGCTGTATCCAATGTACCAGTGACAGATCAAGCAGAATAACGCACTGCAATAGCTGCTATTGCAAGTTTATATTATGCTAATATCCCTCTTGCATTGGTAAAAGTTTTTAAAGCTTGGTATTCTGGTTTAAGTGTCCGAGTAGTTTTTAGATCAGTATTATCTGTGTCAAATTTTTTTGTAAATAAGGGCGTGAGGCAGGGTGGGGTTCTTTCGCCTTTTATTTTCAATCTTTGTCTTGGTGAATGTTTTCGGCTTTTAAAAACATCTTTTATAGTACAGCTTACGCTGATGATATTATTCTTATGGCTCGTTGTAAAGATCAGCTAATTGTAAATTTTAACATTTTGGTGGCGGAACTGAGGAAAAAAGGCCTTTGCGTTAGTCCTTCTAAGTGCCAATATTTTGTTATTAATGATCCGCATGGTATTTCGTCCTTAAACTGTGGTGGTGAGAACCTTTTCCAACCCCTTGATGTTGTGACTTACCTTGGAATCCCCTATTGTTCAGTGACACGTAATTTCCAATCAACTGTAGTAAGAAATATTGAACTAAAAATCCGTAAGACGTTTGGAGCTCTAATCCATCTGAGGGGTAAGCTTAGACGTGATATTCTTGACCGTATATACCAGTCAACTGTTTTACCAATAGTCATTTTTCCAGCGGTGGTGGTGAATTGTTTTAATCGGGGTATGATTGCTAGTGTCCGTGTGTGCTATTTTAAATACTGTAAATTTTTGCTTGGATACCCTTTATTTGCTAGAAATACACCTCTAATTAATTCCCTTTCAGTTAAAGATCCTGCCCTGGCAATTCAGCAGAAATTTGATAATTTTGTAGCTAAAGCTAACAATATTCTGACTCTGAAGAATCTGTTTCCGTTTTTCGCTAAAAAGCTAATAGTTAAGTAAGTACAGTGCTTTGTTTAATGTACGTCAATTGTTATTTATTGTTATGAAAGTTATTTGTAACAGTGTTTTTTAAATTTATTTTAGTACTCCTCATTATATATTCTTTGAGGGAAATAAATAAATAAAATAAATAAAACTTGACAGCACCCTATTAAAACAACCTAAAACGTACACGTATGAATTTCGCCTTAGTGTTAAAGGACACCTGAACAACGAAACCATGCTTGAACACACCATGGAGAAGGCATTTACAGCATTCTTCTCCTGAGCGTGGTGTTTTCAAATTAGCGATGTTCGTTTCTGGAGGTTTGCACATGCAGACTCCAAGACAAAAAGCGCAGTTCATTCAAATCTTGTACAGCGCTGGCCGGATCGTATTGGTGTTTCTTCTAGACATACGTTTGGGCTTAACTGGTTAAAAAATACTGCAGAAGAAGGGTTGATTGGAGACATTTGTTCATTTCTAAAATTGGTCGGCACTGAAATAAGGACAGATGCAAAATGGAGCAAAAATCATAGCTCGGAAACACTCATTCGTATTTGGATTCGGTTTTCTGCAGGCAATGTTAACGGAATTCGTACAGATAGGGATGATACTTGGTAGTCTTCATTCAGGTGTCCTTTAAAAGCAAATTAAATAATAACCAAGTGTTACGGCTCGTAGTCGGGTGACTCGGTGGTTTATTGAATTCTTGGCAGGACGTAACAATTGCAGGGCTAGCACAGTAGCCTACAAATTTCCCTCCATTTATGCTTTTAAAAGCTTTCCCAAGCTGCGTCCTTTGCTGTCGTTTTCAATTTTGGATTCACTAGGGTGACTGCTCCCTACTGTCATAACGGTCTTCAAAGTGAGCAGTTCCTGCATTTATGTCCCCAGTAATGAGTCACCAGTACCTAGTCGGGATGCACGTTCAAGTGACAGGTCAGCATAGAGATGGTGAGACCAAAACCACCTTATAGAGGAAACACCGGATACCAGTGAGTAATAACCCAAAACTGCTAGGAATGCGACGATGGGTCTATAAACAGATTAGTTAGAACAGTTAGTTTAGTAATTCACAGTTACTATCTGATTTTAAAGTAAAAGGCCCAGTTTTAAGTCTGAAGAAAAAGCTGACAAACTTTTATAAAAAAAGCTTTTATCCGAACCCACAACCCAATTTTAATGTAGTACGTAAACAGTTGTAATTTAGTTGTCGAAACCATGTGCATTTTTGTATTTAGTAGTTGTGCGTCACTGAATGGGTAAGTTGATTTAGGCTTAGTTTTATTTTATATATCATATTTCGTACTCCTCAGTTTTGAGAGAAATAAATGAAAAAAGAATTAAATAAATTTTGTCGTACGGTCACCTTTTCGCAAATCAAAGTAAAGCGACGGGCTAATGGTACTCCGGTATTTAAAGTCACCCAAAGCTTGCACCAATAAATATGAATAGTGAAAGGAATTTCCAATATATCTAAAAAAATATGTTAACGAATTGCCTCACCTGAATCCCAGCCGCCTCCTTCACTCTCCGACTCTAACGTCGTGCTGGACTCGGAACTTTCTTGGCAATTGCACGCCGTTCCTACTGTATGCTTTTGTAAGAAACAGACAGGTCCGCAAGTCAGCCGTCTCGACGGCGAGATCGACGGACTGACAGGAGAGAGGGGACGGAGTTGACTTTCGGATTTCGTGCTCAGCATGTTCCCGGAAAGGGCCCGCGTCCGTCGGGTGCTGCTGCTGCCATTTGCACTATTATTGTTGGTCGGACGAGTAAAAACCAAGATCACCTGCAACAAGAACATATGCTTTGTACCACGGTTCATACTACAGAACTGAGCGAAATTCGAAGAAAGAACCCATGTATCGGTATCAAAAGACTTGAAAATACCTTCAGAGTCTTTTTCGACTTTCACTTTTCCACTTTTTCGGACTTTCCGAGTTTAACTGAAAAGCCAACTTATTTGTATATTATTTAATTCGAGTACACTGTATTATTTAAACTCTTTTAAGAAACTTTTATTTGTTTACATCCCAGGCACCAGTAGTGACGACGCGCTGCTTGCACGACAAGTCAGAATTCATCCAGCCGCGGCGAATTTGAATGTCAGCAAAAGCAAGGATTTCAATGGCCGCAAACAAAGCGAAGCTTATTTACCACGTCAGACAGATGACCACTTAGCACAAGATCACGTCTGGGGAAACACCCTCTATTTCGAGGACTGCAAGTTGCTATATATTTTAGGCAAAGAGGTACAAGCACGTCATAAGAATGAGTTTATTCGATACAAATCGATTCTTCGGAAACAGTGAAGTAACGCATTTCCATCGGGTCTCCAAGCCTATTTAAGCGAATTACATGATGGATACTAGGCTATCGTATCTCCTCCTTTTCCATTAGACTTTAAGGACAAAAAAATAGCAGCACTAAAAAACGGCCAACAGTATATTAACGACCTTACTCGAACTACCCCTACCCCTCGAGTGAAGCTCCATTCCCAACAAAACGTAATGATAAATTTCTCTTGGATGGGTGTGCAGTCTTTTAATCCCCAGACACTTCTCACGAGCAAAGGACCATCTTGATTATCTACGGACCGGAAGAGGGGGGGGGGGGGGGTGAACTGCTCCATACCTTGAAATTCGGGCCAAATCTGCTGTGCTTGTCTTTGACAGCCTTGTCAAGGTCCTTGGTCGTCAACTCCAGTTTTAACCGGGGACCGCGCAGCAAATTCGTATTCGAAGACGCCGGATGGAAAGACCCTACTACTGTTGAAGACCTGAAAGAGAAAGAAAGTTTAAGTATAGTATCTTGCTATTGACGCGTAAAACCGGTTTTCTAAATTCAGCCAAGTTCTTGCTAGAAGTCAATGGGTCTAAAGAAAGGCTAAAAACAGCCAAAGCCCTGGACAATTTGTTGTTCTTACAATATTTAGGTAGCTTTGTATACCATAAACAGTAAGTAGTCGAGGTGCGCTTTAAGTTACCTGCAAAAACTAGAATGGAATTTACCTATGAGAGAAGAACTGTCTACCAATGCTGGTCGGCGTGAGAGCGGGTTGACTCGTACCTCGATCTCCCCTTGAGTTGGTCATAAATTCGGCAGGTCCACTGGCAGGTACACGGGTAGCGTTGCCATTCAAAATAGCAATCAAAGGATCCGAAGGAGTGGAAACAAAGGTTTCTTCTAAAAAGGCGGTGTTGAACCAAAAATGGAATAATGTCTCCTGTAACGAAACAGTAATGTAAGAAGCAACCCATTTTGGATTCCCCAACACGACAGCTTCTAGGGTCACGTTTTCGCGTGGATGGCTCTGGTCCCGTCGACTTCCCGTAGAGATCGACGGACATTTTCGCGCGGATGCCGTCGGTCTTTTGTCACTTCGCGTGTCCGGATGAACAGGAGAACGGGCCATCCAGCTCGATGGACGCCTCCCGTTCAACACAGCTCCAAGGGCAGTGAGCTGAACGGGGATTTTGTTTGGACCTTCCCACTCATATGCTCCCATCCAGCTAAATGGGCATTTTCGCGTGGACGAACCCATCTTCCTCAGCCGCTCAGAGCCCGATCGATTTTCTCAGTTTCGCGTTCACCTCTACAGCCATCCTCGCAAAAACTTCCTCTATGTATCTTATCAGTATAACAATAATAACACATGAAATGAATGAAAGAAATAAGAAGTAGCCCCCTAAAAACTTCTTATAAAAAAAGTTGCAAAAGGAAGGATAGACCTATTAGAAGCCGACCATAATTTTAGCCCAATTCCTGAACCCACCTAAGCAATTCGCATGTTAAACAACGTTCTTCTGCGATATTTCAGCTCTTCTTGACGAGGTTCCTTGTTGGGCTGCTGCAGGAAGTTTTTTCCTACAGCAACTTCATTTGTTTATTGCGAGTTCTTTTGAGAGAGATTTTATTTTCAAAAACGGCTTTCACAGCGCGAGGCGCCGAATTAGCGCTTCACGTCGGGTTATTTATACACTTATCAGATAAAAACCGATTGTCAACGAAAAGCTGAGTCAACACAACAAAATAATAGACAAATCACTGGTTATTAAGGTTTACAAATGCAGGTATCAAACTCTTCCTGTATCTCTCGTGGATTGGTGGAAGAGGTTGAAGGGTGAGGACTTTCTGGGAGTTGGGTATTTGAGGTAGGGATCTTAAAGGTCGAAAAGGCGGGGGGAATAAATCTTGGAAGCCTGACGAGCAGCAGCCTGACGAGGACCCTTACCAAGAAGGTCCGAAATATCGCCGACGACCACCCTAGGTGAGTTTGTCCCTTTCGTGTATGAGCATGGTGTACAAAGGACAAAAAGGTGTACGCGCAACGCTGCGTCACTTACGGGAATAAATCAGGTCGGACTCAAAGTCGTTTTCCTTGCTTTCCATGTTTTCATGGCATTCCTCGTGCATGCCGCGGACAGACGATCAGTGTCTGTCGCTCGCGGACTCGAATTCCAGACAGGATCTTCTAACAATATCATCAATTCCATACGGAAAAGTTGGGACTTTTTTCAACTTTATGATGAGAGTGCAGAAAATATCAATGAAAAGAATTCGAAAGGTTACTGTAAGTAGAAAAACAACTGGAAAACCGGAAATCCTGAATGGTGTATTCGCAGCATTACAAAACAGGGTGTTGTGAATGAAAGGTCTGTGTCGAATCAGGACGTGGCACTGTCAGCACTTTCATAACACATAACACAAGGATGCGCAGTTTCAACAGGCAACGCTTGGAATGTAATCGACTGTGATTTCTAAAAAGCTATGTGTGAATTGTTATACATAACAAGCATTGCCGAAGATCCGAAAAAGCACCTGCTTACTTTTTTTTTGTCGTCGTGATATTGGAAAATTCAGAAGTTCGGTTTTTCGGCTCTTCCTGGCAACGCTTGTAATGCATAACGTTTCAAAATCACATCAGATTACACTAAAGTGTCGTCTGTTAAGTTTTGCCCTTTTGTCTTGCTATATCCTTGTGTTACCTGTTATGAAACTTCTGACAGTGTAACAGTGCTTATGCGCTCGGGCGGTGATTATGCATCATTCATTCGCTAAGATTTGAAAGTAAGAGAAAGACCGTGTTGTTCTGGTTCTGAAAACAGGAATTTAATGGTTCCGCCCGATGGTTCTCTCTCTCTCATCTAAGAAGACGATTAAGAAATTGATGTAAAAAATCTTTAATTCTTACCGTTACTAATCCTTTGTGCCTAAGAGCTATCTTGATATCACCGGATAAAACGACTGGTGAGGGGAAAAGGATTTTGAGGCCAGTCGCCCCCTTCTTGACTTCACTGGGTTCCGACGAATGTCGCTTTTGCTCGTACTCGTAAATCACTACCTTGGGAGCTGCAGAAAACACATAAAGTTACCTGGTGGATATGAAAACTAGACCGATTCATAACTAGTCTTCAACTAGCCTTTTTTTAATTCAGCTCTCCTAGAGGATTAAAATACGACTGGAAACGCTACACATGCTTGATGCTAAAGAGGCGTCACCACAATAATATTGAAAACTAAAAAATTGGTTAAATTTTATTCCAACAATGGATATAACGGATACGTAAGCTACGATGCTTCGACCCTTCTTAGAAAGGGTCCATGTCAGGCTGTCGAACCCTCAGGGACCACGTTGAGGAAGAAACGAACCTACAAGGAGGACCATTGCCACGAAGGACCGAAATATCGCTGCCAAAACATCGTAGCTGACATGTGAGTTTTATATCTTATTTAGCAATTATATTTCTTCTGTTTGATTTCTCTGATTAATTTTTGCTCGTTATTGGAGGAAAATAAAACTATACTATAGCAAACTTTTTTTTTTTTTTTTTCATTGTATGTTTTTCTATCTAAAATTCTCGGGTTGGTATTTGTATTTGTGTTTGTTTGGTTGTTAATTGTCTTGTACTATAATTCTGGCGCTGATGTTGTTAGTCTAGATTTTAATTAATTATAAAAAAATGTATTAATCTGTCACAATTCATGAAGCGCCATTTCGTTATGCCACTGGCACGTCTGTCGTTTTTATGCAATTTGAGTTTCACAGTTGTCAATAAATTGTACCTTACGTTACCTTATCCATTGTTTGAAGCTTTCTGAGCCCAGCTCAGCTTGTATTGGGCTCAGGGACTATTTATTGGTTAAACTAGTATCATCAAAGGGAAAATAAAAGAAGCTTAATGGTGATAACCAATAACAACGACAATGTCTATAGCTTCAAAATCAGAAACACTTGTTTTGGTGAAGAGTTTCCTGCGTCAGAGCTGGTGGACTCTCTGGACTCGGTCTCGAGACGCCTTTTTCAAGGACTCGGACTGTGGGAGCTGTCTGTTCACCAGAGTTGTGGACTCGGACCCGGATTTGCTGGAGCAGCTCTGTCCTGCGTCAACTCGGAGCAGCGTTTATAACCGTACTTAATCCGAAACGAACACCCAACTGGAAAATCGTGACCGAAACACAGGGTAAAAACACTAAATGTATCTCTTACGACCGTAATTAGAGATTTGCGGTAGATTGTTACGGCCGACGTTTCGTACCTTTGACGGGTCCTGACGTTTGGTAGTTTTTGCTGATTTGCTAAGACGTGCTACGATTTTTTAGAAGTATGTAAATTAGTCTAACACTCAAACCAAAGAGCCTCTGAGCAACACCTGAAACACAGCGCTTAAGCCGGCAAAAATTGTGAACTGTGAAAGCGTGGTACTGTGAAAGCGTGGCCGTAATCTCTTGTTCGTTTCAGTGTATGATGGACGTACCGACGTTATATTCAGGGCGAATTCAATAGGATAAATCTTTATTTGCTCTAAGCTGCACGTACGGAAATTTCCTGCATTAGATCGACTCAGATACTGTGGTTTCTTCCTCGGATCGACCGGAATTTTCGGCCTCGGGTAATATGGTGGGTCGCTTTCGACCTCGGGCAAAGTCGAAAATCCGGTTGATCCGAGGAAGAAACTAAGCGGAAATAGGGCAGAAATCTGTTTCACTTTGTCTGGGTTCAGGCGGCAAGTTTGGGTAAATTGCAATTTGAGGTAAATCTGAGGTGAACCGAATCAAATTTCGTCACATACCGTTTCCAGTCGATTAGTCGACGCTTCAAGAATTTTTCGACAAACATTTTGATAATGACAATAGTACAATTGCATAAAAATGGCTTTCGCCTCTATAAATTTCTCACGACAATTGGACACCTTAAATTCAATAATGATACTTCTTGAAGAATTCCGTAGAGAGTTGCGCTCTTTTTCTGATTTTTCGCTAATAACCATTGCAAAATTGCACAGAGGACCGTCTCAGCCCTAATCAATACATGCTTCTATTATAGATGCCACTTAAACATGGAATAGATTGCTACCAGAGATGGGTGAATCCGAAATCCGAATCCAGGATTCGCCCTCTTGGCCGGATTCGTATCTTCTGATTGTCAGGCTGGATTCGGATTCCAAACCCTCAATCTTACGAATCCGCTCAAATCAGCTTCATCCTTCCAGTTTCTGGTTTTCCAGTTTTTACACAGTGTGCCTATAGGCAATCCAACTTTCTTGTCTCCACCACCAACCATCCTGAGTAATCTATCACCTTATCTGATTCCCTTAGATATCAGTGCTTTTTGTCACCACTGATTTTAAACCATAACCTATGTACATGATTTGATTTTTGTTAAGGTCCGATTCGATTCCGGATTCGAATCCTAAGCACGAAATGATGGATTCGGATTCGTACCTAGCCCTGGATATCGGATTCGCCCATCTCTGATTGCTAATTAATTTTACAGGTGACCTTTAGACCTAGATAACCGTCAGACGTGTACCTACCCATACTGAACCGTGGGAAGAAGAATTCGACTTACCAAATGCCCCTGCAACTACAGAGGGGAGACAAGGCAGGAAGATCTCCTGAAGTTCCACGGCCGCGGGTTGATAACAGAGGTCCCTTCGTATCAGTTGTTCATAGTAATCGACATACCGCCTTTGGGAAGGAATGGTCACGCCCTGAGGAAAAAAAAACAAAACAAAAACATTATTGGTCAGCCACTTCATTACAATTGCAAAAATGGCATATTCTACATAATGATTAATCACAAAGTAAAAAGGAAAGGTCATGGTAGGATCCCTAACTCTCCCTATCTCTGAGTAGATCTTATCAGCTTTACAAAAATATTCCCTCCCACACCCTTAAATACAGGACAACGGAGCAACAGCCCACTACTCTGTTTTGGACCATCTACCAATGTCCTTAGAAAATCCCGTGCCACTTAGCTTGAAGTCGTGTCCTCGTAGACCTTCCTGTTAAACTTGAGGATTGTATCGGCAGGCACGTTATCGTAGTTTTCTTTAAAAATTTTGTAGCAATCAATCACATCGCCACGATGAAACCGTCATGGCTGTGAATGTAAATCAAGTGCGTAAATAAATTGACTCTTTGAAGCAGATCTCCATGAGCCAACGATCCATCTACCCCAGGACAGAGTTAGATCTTCTTGGAGATCAGCGTGATTGGTCATAAAATAGATGGAGTGTTTTACGACTTCCAGGTGACCATCCGTGGACTAGCGTGAAGCCGACTGCATAGCGGGAGAAGACACCTTCAAATTTAAACAAAATTCGAATCTTTTAACCAGGCGAGGGCGAGTAGCTTCCACAAAAGCGAAAGCTCACTCTCCTTTATCCTCTAAACCTTTGCGCAGAAGCCCTAGCTTCTGGTACCTGGAATTCAGTATCTAGACGAAGTACTAATGCCTAGCAGTCTGGGATTCATTCACAATGAAAGCGGGTTTCTACGAGAGACATATTAACATTCCTATGGCTACTTGCCTAGAGCAGAGGATTTTAAATTCAAATAGGTAACTTCTATCTTAGAGCGTTTTCCACCCTTCTAACAATAGTAACTATTTTCGTGCCAACCTCGTAAAAAGTTACTACGCTGACCGTTCCAACCTTCTCGAAATAGTAACTATTTCTCGGGAGCATAGTAGGCTATGTGTGGTAACTACAAATCTCTGTAACATGATTGGCGCGATTAGACCGTGGCACGGTATTTTGTCGAAAATAGAAAAAAGCGTTCCAGCCTTGACGCCAAGAAGCTAAAATATGTGAAGTTTTGCGTAGTAACTATGGTAAGTAGGGTGGAACACGCTCCTTAGTTTTGATTCTTCCATCTTCTGCGTAGGCTGGAAAAGTGCAAAGCAGACCAAGCGGAAGCAATTGGAACCTCCTACGACGGAGTGCTAAGCAAACACATGGATATGACTCGCCTTATTATCCTCTGTTCGTGCTTTTCCATAGAATGCCATCGCAGCTTCCGCCGTTCCGCAAATTCCGCTATGCAGCAAATAGCATGAGATCATTAATCCAGTCCGACCCTGAAAATATAAAGTCATCCTTACAAATAAAACACAAGCAGGAAGTAGAAGCCCAAGTTCACCAATTCGCCATAGAAGGCGTTCGCACATTCAAGCCTACTTTGAACTCGGTTATACTTTTTCAGTTAGTTTTGTGATGTGGTCTAAGGGCTAATCCTCGCAACTTTTACATATTCCAGGCTGCGTTTTCCAATAAAACTATTCTAAAAGTTAATTAATTACGAACTGCTCAAATTAAGTTCAACGCAAGATGTCCCATCAAAATTTTTCTAGCAAGGGCACCGACTTCACACACAAAATATACAGCACCCCTATGTTTAGATAGAACTGATAGTCTATAGCTTTGTTTCTTCTTCGCTCTGAGAAGCGGAGCACCATTTCGTTCACAGTCAGAAACAACAGCCACCAGTCTCAAACGACTATTATACAGTAAAGGTAAGCTTCTTCGACAATTCTTTAACAGTTACATTCTCACCCGCTTCCTGTGGCTATAAAGACGACTACCATTCAGCCAAAGTAGCCAATTAAGGGCTCAATTTTTTTGAGGGTAGGTCTTCGCTCGAGCAGTCACAACTTTGCTGAGTTTTTTCATTTGTTTGAAAGTTAAAAATTTGAAAAAAAAGAAAGGGCTCAAATGAACTTGGGTTTGAATAGTCTTGACACACTCCTAAAAGCCAGTGGTTTTTCTTGAACTGGACGGGAAGAGCACCGTGATCGAAAACCAAACCGACCGCTTTCCACTAACCTAATCACCCTCACTATCCCACCGAACTCCCTATGGGGGTCTAGACTAGTAGCAGGACAACAAGGACTTCAACCTACTTTTCCTGCTTTGCAGTGAACAGCAGCCACATTGTTCGGATGTGCTTTTAGCCACTCATCCACGTTCCTGCAGAAGGGTAGGATTAGTTCTAGCTTGGGTGGGTTGTGGTCATCAAAGGGAAACGTAGACACCCTATCCTGGAACTTTTTGACATCATACTTCCGTTCCGAACACCTGGAAAGTAAAACGTGTAAGAAAAAGACATTAACGATTATGGAAATTTCTAGATGTCCTCTTTCATAAAGCAGCAATTCTAGTTAAGCAATGCTAGACGACGTCGACTGCCCTGCTCCTTGGTGCTCACATGCTTAGCAGCTAGCAGTTACGTCAGTGGCCTGAGCCCCGCTAGCGTACGGTACACCTTTCTGGAAAAGTTTCGAATTAGAACTGAAAGTCTGAACTTCTTTTTCTCATCAAGGGACTTAACTGCAAGAAGGACAAGTGATGTCTTTTCCCTTTGTTTCTTCCACAGCCGTTTTCACTCAATCTTGGCCCAACCTACTACCTGGTACTTCCCATTTCTTCCTGAACAGGTTACATCTTTCCTTGACATGTCTAGTCTGTTTCAGAGGCAGTTGACAGAAATGTAATTGGTTCTAGCAGCTGTTTAGCTTGTTAGCTCAGCACGGTCAGATGCCTGATATGGAAAAGGTAAGCAGAGCAATCAAACTTGTTTTTTTTTTACACGTTTAAGATGGTTTGACAACTGGACAAGATACTGGGAAGAAACCACCTCTTGTCAGGACAAGGTAGACTGTTCTGATAATAGTAAAAGAGAAAAAAAAAAACAGCCCTTGCTAAAATGCTAAGAAACTGTTATCTGTTTTCAAATCGATTTTTGTTGGTGCAGTCTCTATGGCCTAATAAATGAGTCAAGACTGAAAGGGACTTACAAGTTGTATATGTGATAGTGGTCTTTATGCTTTTCCTCCAGGAATCGGATCACTTCGTCGATGTTATTCCGGTAAATTCCTTCCAGTTTTGCTGCCGGATATCCCATTGCAATCAAGTTTGGCAAGATATCTAGAGAAAAAAAGTCAAGGAATCAATTTAAATCAGCCAACAGGTATGTTGCTATTTTAAGTGCTACTTCATGCATGCTATCAGTTCAAGCGAGATGCATACATAAAGCAGAAGTGGTTAGGAAAATCCTGTTTTGGTAAAAAATCGTACACAGCAAAGAATATGTTACATTACTCAAACATCATTTATTCAAGCTGAAATTATGGCAGAATTTTAGGAGAATCAGCAACGCATATTTTTATGGCACTTGCCCTTCGGCCAAGTGCCATATAGCGAACGCAATTTCTGTCCGTCCGTCGGTCTGTCCAGGTTTTGCTAGTTCGGGCACTTCCATATAAGATAGGACAATAAAACTTGCAGGGTTCGTGCGCTTGCTCTTCCACGTTTTCCCCTGGCTTTTCCCTGACCTTTTTTTTGTGATTTTCCCTGACCTTTTCCATCAGTTTTCCAAAACCTTTCGATTACCTAAGTGAACAAATTAACTCATTTACTGAAAAAACAAGAGCTGGAAGCTAATATGGCACTTGCAAGGCTGGGTCAGAGGATTAAAGTATGAACTCGTCAGTTCGTGGGTTTGTTGTGATCATATGTAAGCAAAATCCTTGAGATAAGAACGGTCATGGGTCCTTGGAAATCACGAGAATGTATTGTTCGTAAAATCTATTTTATTTATGCATTTGGCCGTGATGATGAGCACTTTAAGGGCGCTAGAAATGCATCTGTAATGAACACTCCTGAAGCACAAATGATGATAAGCTCATTGGAATCAAGAAAATGTATATTTTGCTCAAAATTATTGTTTGTATTTTAAGAAACTCAGTTGTAAGCAAAACCCGTGAGACAAAAATGATCACGGGCCCTTGGAGATCATGAATATCTTTCGTTTGGTTAACGTATTTTTTTACTTTTCGGTTAAGAAACGCACTTTAAGGGTGCTAAAAACTAGTTTAACACCTTTGAGTTAAATGTAAACTTTGCTTAAAAGCATTTTCTGTACTTTGTGCTTAGGATTAGTACTTTAAGGTTAGGATTAGTACTTTTAAGGGATGGTTGGAACTGAGAAGTGACAATTCCTGATCCAATCTTGTCAAGTTTATAATGTTCAAGCCAAGTTTCATCACCCTAGAACATCTGGAATTACCTTAGAACGCGATCACCGGAATTCCGGACCCCCACCCACCAACTCTCCTCACAGTGCCCGAACCGTTCCGATTTTGTCACTGATGTATATAGTTCTTGTCGTTGTTCTTCCCACCAAGTTTCATCCCAATCGCTCCACTCTAAGCGTGTCACAAGATCCCCTCCCCCCCCCCCCCCGCATTCATCGGATCCGGTCCGGACATAAAATGGGACATCCGAGACATGAGGTCTTCCTAAATATCATGTTTCGTTAAGATTCGACCACTCGTTCAAGAGTTATACATACATCAAGATTCCAGATATCCCCTCCCTCCACTCCCCCACGATGGTTGGGTCAGAGAACTGATTATTTCTAAACAATCCCGTCAAGTCTCTAATGTTCAAGCCAAGTTTCATCGTCCTAGCACATCTGGAAATACCTTAGATCGCGATAGCCCGATTTCCGGACCCCCCCCCCCCCCCCTCGAATTCCCACCACAGTGCCCAAATTCGGTCCGGTACTATCACAGAATATCTAGTTCTTGTGCTTGTCCTTCCCACCAAGTTTCATCCCAATCGCTCGACTCTAAGCGTGTCACAAGATTTCCGGTCCCCCCCCCCACATTCATCGGATCCGGTTTTAAATGGGTCATTCGAGGCACGAGCTCTTTCCAAATATCAAGTTTCGTGAAGATCCGATCATCCGTTCCAATGTTATACATTCCTCAAGATTCCAGATTCCCCCTCCTTCCACTCCCCCACGGTGGTCGGATGGGGAAGTTGACTATTACCAGGTTAATCTGGTCGGATCCCTGACTTGCCTGTCAAGTTTCTTAGTCCTAGCCTACCTGGAAGTAACTTAACTCCGAATCATCGGAATTCCGGAAACCCCCTCCAACTCCCCCACAGTGCACGAATCCTGTCCGGCTCTGTCAATGATGTACCTACGGCTTGTGCTTGTTCCTCCCACCAAGTTTCATCCCGATCGCTCCACTCTAAGCGTGTCACATGATTTCTGGCCAGCCCCCCTTCTACTCCCCCCCCCCCAAATTCATCGTATTCGGTCCGCACTTGAAATATTACATATGAGATACGAGGCCTCTCGAAATATCAAGTCACTAAGATCCGATCACCCGTTCGAAAGTTATGCATGTCTCTAAATTGCGGATTCCGGCTCCCCTCCCTCCCCCCACGATGGTCGGATCGAGCAAGTGATTGTTTCCAAGTTAGTTTGGAGGGGCCCTAATATGCCTGTCAAGTTTCATCATCCTAGCACATCTGGAAGTACCCTAACTCGCAAACACCGGACTGACCGACCAACCGACAGACCGACGGAAAAGTGGTCGGATTATGGCACTTGGCCGGAAGGCAAGTGCCATAAAAACTGAACAAAACTTCCATCAGCTTCGTAAAGCCGTTCAAACTGTACGAGAAATTAACAATGCGATTCCTCATTCCACAACTGGGACGGCTCAAAGAACAGAGTTATCAACTCATAAACTTTGGACAGAGAACCGACGAAAAAGAAACTTCCAGTAAAAAAAAACTTGATGCATAACTATAGTTGAACTTTTCCATTAATTTCCCTGACCTTCTGCAACTTTTCACGATTTTCCCTGACTTTTCCCTGACCAAAAATAAATTCCCTGACTTTTCCCTGATTTCCAGAGCCGCACGAATACCTGACTTGGCAGGCGTATCAGGGACCCCAAATGATTAAGTTGGAAATAGTTACTTCCCCCATCCGAGCACCGTGGGGGGAGTGGAGGGAGGGCGAATCCGGAATCTTGAGGTATTTACAACTTTAGAACGGGTGATCGGATCTCGATAAAACTTGATATTTAGAAAGACCTCATGCCTCAGACGACCCACTTAAAATCCGGACCGGATCCGGTGACTTTTGGGGGGAGCTGGAGGGGGCAACCGGATATCTTGGGAAACGCTATGAGTGGAGGGATCGAGATGAAACTTGGTGGGAAGACACCTAGCAAACACTAGATACATCATTGAAATGACCGAGCCGATTCGGGCACTGTGGGGGGGGAGTGGATGGAGGGGGAATCCGGAATCTTGAGGTTTTTATAACTTTTGAACGGGTGACCGGATCTCGATGAAACTTGATATTTGGAAAGACCTCATGCCTCAGACGACCCACTTAAAATCCAGACCGGATCCGGTGACTTTTGGGGGAAGCTGGAGGGGGCAACCGGAAATGTTGGAAAACGCTATGAGTGGAGGGACCGAGATCAAACTTGGTGGGAAGACACCTAGCAAACACTAGATACATCATTGACATAACCGAGCCGTGCCTACTCGTAACAAGTGCCATATGAGCTCGTAGCTCTTGTTCTTCAAAATAGATGGGCTATCAATTATAATACATTAATAATTCAACAAGTTGGAAGCTTTTCTTCAGTTTTACTGAAAATGCGGCCGAGTATACGAAACACCTTAAACAGAGCAGTGTACCTAAAGTCCTCCACTCTAGGAATGCCCAACCTATTTCTCAAATCGACACTGCAAAGGGGAAAGATTTTTCCAGGGTTCGTCTGACATTGGGGTACCTTGCATTAGTCTTCGGTTGTGCTCTGGCCACAGCCTAGGATACGAGTTAGGTTCCAGGTTCCAGAACCTGGATTGTCTAGTACCGATCTATGCTATTGCTTACATGTCAGGTCAAGGTCGAATCCATCCTGTTTATATCGTATTTTCTTCCTTGAAACCATGGCTCTGATAGGGTTAGCCATTTCAAGACTGAAAGGCCCCACCTGAAACACAGAAAATAAAATTACATCGACAATTTTTGACACAACTACATGACTATGAAAGCCTGTTGTGTTTCAGAAAGGTTGTTACACTCTATTTGATAGGCTAACATTCTAAAATCACTATTCACCATGGTATGCACTAGTATAGCAGAGGTATGCTTCTTTGGATGTTCATCAACAATGAAGAGTACACTTTTTACTGAATTGATTTGATACAAAATTAACTATTTGTTAGTCTAGTTGTTAATCTGGTGTTGTTAGTAGTTTAATAGTTAAGATATCCTAAGAATGTCTGAGTGGGTATCTTAGGGGTCATCCAAATTACACCTGACATATGGGGACAGTGCTGGGTATTGGTAGCACAGTGCACAGATTCAAGGAATTCCATGATAACTCACGATTCCATGAAAACTGTTCAAGAGGAATTTGTGGATCGCCAGATTTCAGACTGACTGATACTACTGAAGGAACAGATGCTATTAAAGTAAATACTTCTTATCTATTCAAGAACACTCACAGGTCCCCAACAATCTGGACAAATAGAGTCTGGTAGGACTATGTGGTAAATATTTTCTTCAACAATTTTATTTTATGGCCACAGGACGACACCAAGATTAGAAACAATTCTGCTGAAATCCGATGGGAAAATGACGATGCATTCAATTCAAGCTCAAGCCTGTCCAGACTCGCCAATTTTGCAAAATGAAAATGACCCAGGATTGTTGCCTGATAGATAAGGAGTCACAGACAAGGTGTCTTTTGCTGAAATGACTTTTGTCATCCTAATATCTACTAGTTGAAATTCTCCTTTGAACAGTTTTTATAGGCTCACCAATTGTAGCTACTGTAGTACCAACCCTTAGGCATTGTGCTTCAAATTCTACACGAATATAAGGTTTGAAGCCAAGCTGACCACTTATTACAAAAAATATGGAAAACCCTGATTTTCGGGTTTGTATGGCACTTGCCGTTCGGCCAAGTGCCATATAGCGATCGCAGTTTCTGTCCGTCCGTCGGTCTGTCGGTCCGGGTTTTACTAGTTCGGGCACTTCCACATAAGCATAAACGATGAAACTTGGCAGGCATATCAGGGACCCCAAATGATTAAGTTGGAAATAGTCACTTCCTCGATCCGAGCATCGTGGGGAGAGTGGAGGGAGAGGGAATCCGGAATCTTTAGGTATTTATAACTCTTGAACGGGTGATCGGATCTTAATGAAACTTGGTATTTGGAAAGACCTCGTGTCTCCGACGGGATCCACATAAAATCCGGACCGGATCCGGTGACTTCGGAGGGAGTTGGAGAGGGGAACCGGAAATCTTGTGAAATGCTTAGAGTGGAGGGATAAGGATGAAACTTGGTGGGAAGAGCAAGCAGAAGTCCTAGATACATCGTTGACATAACCGGACCGGATTCGAGCAATATGGGGGGAGTTTGGGTGGGTCGGATTTCTGACTAAACGTGAGTTCGGTACTTCCTGATGCCCTAGGACGATGCAACTGGGCTCGGATATCAGGAAATTGAATAAACCGACTTGACAAATCATTGTGGGGGGGTGGACGGAGGGGGAATCCGGAATCTTGAGGTATTTATAACTCTTGAACGGGTGATCGGATCTTAAGGAAACTTGGTATTTGGAAAGACCTCGTGTCTCAGACGATCCACGTAAAATCCGGACCGGATCCGGTGACTTCGGGGGTGGGGGGGGGTGGAGAGGGGGATATGCTTAAAGTGGAGAGATAAGGATGGAACTTGGTGGGAAGAGCAAGCACAAGTCCTAGATACATCATTGACAGAACCGGACCGGATTCGAGCAATATGGGGGGAGTGGGGGGGGGCGGATTTCTGATTAAACGTGAGTTCGGTACTTCCTGATGCACTAGGACGATGCAACTGGGCTGGCATATCAGGGACCTGAATAAACCGACTTGACAATAGTCGTTTGCATGATCCGATTATCGTGGGGGGAGTGGCCGGAGGGGGAATCTGGAATCTTGAGGTATTTATAACTCTTGAACGGGTGATCGGATCTCAATGAAACTTGGTATTTGGAAAGACCTCGTGTCTCAGACGATCCACATAAAATCCAGACCGGATCCGGTGACTTCTGGGGGAGTTTGAGAGGGAAACCGGAAATCTTGGGAAATGCTTAGAGTGGAGGGATCAGGATGAAACTTGGTGGGAAGAGTAAGCACAATTCCTAGATACATCATTGACATAACCGGACCGGATTCGAGCAATATGGGGGGAGTTGGGGGGCGCCGGATTTCTGATTAAACGTGAGTTCGGTACTTCCTGATGCACTAGGACGATGCAACTGGGCTGGATGGCATATCAGGGACTTGAATAAACCGACTTGACAATAGTCGTTTGCATGATCCGATCATTGTGGGGGGAGTGGCCGGAGGGGGAATCTGGAATCTTGAGGTATTTATAACTCTTGAACGGGTGATTAATGAAACTTGGTATTTGGAAAGACCTCATGTCTCAGACGATCTACATGAAATCCGAACAGGATCAAGTGACTTCGGGGGGAGTTGGAGAGGGGAACCAGAAATCTTGGGAAACATTTAGAGTGGAGGGACCAGGATGAAACTTGGTGGGACGAGCAAGCACAAGTCCTACATACATCATTGACGTGAAATTAGATACCTTATTTCTAGGTCTAATCCTAGGGGGCTTTGAAGGGGGGGATTTTGTGACATTCTCATCTACTTTCTTGTACCACCTACTCGTAACAAGTGCAATATGAGCTCGTAGCTCTTGTTTCTTGATCAGCTAGTTATCTCTCTAAGATGATGTACAAGGGATAAATATAATTTCGGGTATGTCGGTTGCACTTCCGGCAAACCGTCCTCAGCGAAATAGAGCTGTAAGATCCAACACAATACCAACAGAAAAACTATTCAGAACGAACAAACCATAAACAACATGTAACTCAAAACTAGAAGAACGATGCGGATTGTACGACATACAAATACAAGTAAAATAACGAATATTAAAATGTGCGTGTTAAAAGTGTATATGTACAAATATGTGATTATTTTACAATTCTGAGTTTTGTGTCTATTTACAATTAACCAACTACTTATACAATTATTCCCTGGGAAAGCGTAGAAGCTTTCAACCAGAATTTACACAAGCCTAGTTTCTATCACTGTCAAATTCTTTCGCAGAACTGTGCCAGTTCGCAGTAGGTGATGCCATTCAAGAGAACAAGAGCACTGTTCACAGTATAGAAAAGAAAACATGTTTATTACTGACTAAGATTCAACTTCGCCTTCGACTAAAGTAAATTAAGGATCTCCCCCACACTTTCCACATACAAAGGGGACATTTTCGCGTGGATATCTCTGGTCCCGTCGACCTCCTGTCGGGCTCTGCAGACATTTTCGCATGGATGCCGTCAGTCTTTTTGTCATTTTCGCGTGTTCCAATGAACAGGTGAAGGGCCATCCAGCTCGATGGACCCCTACCGTTCAACCCGGCTCCCAGGGCGGCGTCGAGCTGAACGGATATTGAGTGAACATTCCCTTTCATATGCTTCCATCCAGCTGAATGGGCATTTTTGCGAAAACCATCTTCCTCAGCTGTTCAAGGTGCTGTCGATCTTGTGTGGATAGGACCAGTCCAGTCTACCACAAGCCCCTCATTTTTGGAAAGCGTATGCCAAACACTGTGTATATCAAGCTTCGGTATACTCTATGCCTAATAATGGATACAATATGCCAAATACTGGATACAGGCACACAATAAAATACTGATGATTTGAGTGAAGCTCAGAAATCAAACAATCAGAATTTATTTGTAGTGAGGTAGGTCAGGGTTAGGGTAATAGCAGCTATCCAGTATTTGACATAGGGTATCCAGCCTTAGGCATAAGCTATGCGAAATGGTAGATATACACAGCATTTGGCATAGGGTATACACAAATCAGGGGTTTGTGGTTGACTCGATCAACCACTTAGCTCTACAGCCATCCATGCGAAAACGGCCCCTAGTCTTCACTGCAATCGAACTCGTCCACAATTATGTTACAAAGAATTTTGTTATACCCATTGGTGACCTCGCTGAAAATACGGGCCCATTTGGATGATCAGAGGCTGATTTTTCATGATGATGATGAAGAAACAAAAGAAATCTTATTAACGTTCAAAGAAGAAGCAATGAGAGCAACTTTCGTACTTGAATTGCAGCATTAGTTTTGCAATTCTCGTAAAAGAAGCTTTTGGCCATACTTGTGAGCTCGATCTCACAAACACGGCCAACACAGCTGTAACTCGCTGTACGACCTATCCAGTATCCACTTCTATGTGAATGCTAGGTTGATCGACGAAATGTGACCTAGATCACAAGACAACCAAAACAAAAGAATCGCTTCGGTAAACAAAAGAAATAAACAAAAAAGTTAATCTTTTGTATCTATATTGATTTTTTGGTGAGTTATCAGCAGTTATTTGCCTTCTATAGGATTTTTGCATAATTGACAAGATGCGTACGAGGCCTCACCCTCCTGCAGTACAAAATAAAATGTAGGTAGATGCAGAGTAAGTGTTCGGGTTTCTTTAGTAAAGTCCTAAAGTTTGTTAATTACAGTAGAGGTATGCTTATTAAGTTATTTGTATGTTTGTAGACTTCGAACTTTGCCATTTTCATGAACTTGCTGTGACTATGGCCAGGGTAGGAGGATGATGAACCGGAAACGGGAAATTTGCAGATATGCTTCAATTGGACTCAAACGTGATTAACTACCAGTTAGCCAAACTCGGTAGTTTGTTCACAATAACATTATTATTAATTTCTGTGACATGGGGATGTGAACTGATTAGATGAATTTGCCTTTGGGCGGGATCACTGTTCCTATGGCCGGCTTCTACCCTGCTTCTACCAGACTATTATAGTGGTTTGCAAACTCTGTTCAAAAGCTCCTCTGTAGCTCGAATGGTTGGAGCGCCTGCCTTGTAAGCAGAGGGGGTTCAAATCCCAGCTGAGGTGTATATTTGTCTTTCAGTTTACTACTTATAAAATAACATTCATATAAACATACCTCTACTGTATTATCCCAGCCAGCCCTATCCAAAATAACATGGCACTGTCTAGGGAACCAGGAGCCATACTTTATGTCCTACGGGCTACAGAACCGGTAGTTCCCACAGAAAACAGACCATAAGAGCTGCAATTCCGGGATCTGACGTCGCTGACTAACAGAAACCTGTGTGTGGTGGCTCCCATTACGGTAGTGAGTGGAAATAGCTCACAGAAATTTCATTGCACGAGCTTGGGAGCCGGTAGCTGATACTGGAAACTGTATCATTGGAGCTTCTGTTCTGGTAGGGACTATGTGGAATATAGAAATACTAGTTTGGATCAGAGCTAGGATGCCGGGATTTTCATTGACTTAGAGAAAATACCATGGGAAAATATCCACTGCTGGAACCCATCTATTGAGAGCTAAGGTACAAGTACAGGTTGAAAATGACCAGCTCACGGAAACAGATGGCTATTGGCTAGGGTTCCGGTAGTGCCAAAACTGAAAGGTGCAAACTCACAGACACTTGTCAATATGAACTTGGATTCGGTTAGCAATATTATTAACTCACAGAACCCATCTCCAATGGGCTAGGGTTCCGGAGCTACCAAAACATTAATATTTTGAACTCACAGACCCATGTTAATGCAAACTACGACTAGGAGTCTGGGAGTTGATATTTTCAACTCACGGAACCCAACTCGCATGGGCTAGGGTTCCGGTAGTGCAAAAAAAAAAAGAACTCACTGAGACATGTCAATTTGGTAGCAAATATTATCAACTCATGGGGTAAGAAATGTTAGTAAGTATCACACACTACTGGAACTCTAACACATAGAACACAAAGAAGTTGGATTCTGTGAGCTGTAACAGACTCAAGGTCCATATTGACACGTGTCTGTGAATTTGTAGTTTTAATGATTGGCACTAATGGATCCTAGTCCACAGCAGTTGGATTCCATGAGTTAAAAATGTTCACTTCTGGTTTCCTAGTCTGCACTCACATGGGTCTCTGACAGTCTGTGTGTTCAATTTCTTTTTATTTTTTGGCACTACCAAAACTGCCAAAACCCTAGCCCATAACAATCTGTTTCTGTTGGCTGGTCATGGTAGGGTCCCAACAGTGGATGTTTTGTCCATGTTATTTTCTCTAAGACTCTTTAAGTCAGCGAAAATCCCAGCATCCTAGTGGCTTGTGACCTAGTTCTCGTCCAAACTATTCTTTGAGTTCTATATTCAATGTAGGCTAGACAATGGCTAGACACTACTGGAACACAAGCTCCGATTACACAGTTTCCGGTATCAACTACCAGGTCCCTAACTTCTGAGCAGCTTCTGAGTACACAGTTCCTTGAGTTGTGACTACCGGACGAGAGCCTTGTGCAATGAAGTTTCCAGGAGCTATTTCCACTTCCTACCCAGTCTAGTACACTAGCTCCATTTCAGGCACGGTGCTCAAACGTCTAGCACCATGCCTGGGTGCTAGACGTTCAAGCACTGTACCTTGGATTTCATGTATGGTGCATGGATTTCAGTATACAGTGCATACAGAAAAAACACAGTTTCTGTCATCACAACTGGGCACCAGCTCGGACAGGGCTGAAATTACTACTATGAATTAGAGAAATCAAAGACAATCCTTTATATATTTTTCACAACAAAAACAAAAGGGCTGTAATGATTTAGGAGATGAAAAACCTAACAGCACCCTATCTATTTTCCATGTATTTTCCCTATCTATTCCGCAAGAGCCAATGTTCTGGTTGGCTGCTAGGTAGAAAAAGCTGAGGCACAGGATACTTTACATGCAAAACCCTTGACTATGTAGAAAAGGAAATGAGGTTTTTCACATCTGTCATCAGCCGAGCCCTTTTGTTTTTGTTGTGAAAAATATATAAAGGATTGTCTTTGATTTCTCTAATTCATGGTAGTAATTTTAGCCCTGTCCAAGCTGATGCTCAGTTGTTATGACAGAAACTGTGTTTTTGATGTGTACTGACTGTATACTGAAATCCATGCACCATACATGAAATCCAAGGTACAGTGCTTGAACGTCTAGCACCCAGGCATGGTGCTAGACGTTTGAGCACCGTGCCTGAAAAGGGACTAGTGTACTAGACTGTTCCTACCAGAATGGGAGCCAGCACATACAAGTTTCTGTTAGGCTACTCAATGATGTCGATCCTTGAATCGCAGCTCATATAGTTTGGTTTCTGTGAGAACTACAGGTTCTGTAGCCTGTGGGACATACAGAGCGTGTTCCACCCTTGTAACAATAGTTACTATTAGTTACTATTTCCATTCCATCCTCACGAAAAGTTACTACGCTGACCGTTCCAACCTTGTCGGAATAGTAACTAATAGTTACTATTTGCTTACCATGCTCTGGAGCGTGGTAAGCGTAGTAACTACGCATCTCTGGAACGTGATTGGTCGGATTCGCCCCTGGCGTGAGATCCTGCTGGAAAATAGAAAAATCGTTCCAGCCTTGAGGGCAAAAAGCCAGAATTTGTGATGTCATGCGTAGTAACTACGGTAAGTAGGATGGAACACGCTCACAGTAGCCTACAGCTACTGGTTCCCTAGACAGTGCCAAATAACATAGACTATTCATACTCACGGTTCTGGTCGATCTTGCTGCTAAGTATGTTCACTGTCACATATGTTGTTAATAGGCTAATCAGAACTAAATCATTAGAAAAAATTACTACTATACTCTACACTTCTTTGTTCCCGAGTCGGTCTTTCTTCTCTTCTTGTTCCAGTGATGATCATGAGGATTCACTGGCTCAACTTTAATTATCTGCACCACAAGGGAACCCTACTGTAATTTGTCCAGTTAGTACCGAGTTGTCCGATAGAGAGCACGAAAGCAGCAAACAGAACAGACACAGTGCACTTCGAACTAACAAGACACAAAAACTTGGAGTGTAACATAGTTTATCATTAGAACCATCTCTGAGTTTCGAAGTGTGAGTGACATCATGGAATATCTGGAAAAATTCTTTGTAAGAGCGGGGCGCCTGTTCTACATCGTAAACCCAGCGACAAGTTCATTTTCAACAATAGAAGAGGTACCGAAGTATGTCGTGGAGGTATGTACAAATAGCAAACATCCCTAAGGGGACCCAAATCCGATTGATGTAAAGTAAACACATTCAGATCTGATAAAAGGACTGTGATACACAAAGTAGGAGATGAAAGTGACCGACTGTGAATGTTAAAATTCTTTTCTTTCTAGGCTTCGACCTTCTTCACACTTTTCATTTTTGTTGAGAGGCTGATTCTGTTCACAAGAGGTGAAAGCTGGCATGTGAAAGATAGCGTTACGTCAGTATCAGCTGGACTGGTGCAACAAGTTACAAAGTTAGTATTTGTCTCTAGAGAACGCCATAAATTATTGCATTCTGATAGGGAGTGGGATAACACATTCGATCAGATGAAGGTGAAAATCTGTAATACCCCTGTTAATAAGAAAAATATATGCTGTAGTCATCATGTTTCACACGTTTTCGAAGGCTTGCCCTGCCTTCGTCTAGTATACTGAGGGGCTGTCAGCTCTGAAAACAGGTGGGCACCAAGAGGCTGGCGAACAAGTAGTTTCCTAAGCTCGGTACCCGTGAAACTGGTGCGAGGCCTGAATAGGTAAAATAGACCAACTTTCACCTCCGTACCTTCATCCCAGCTTCCGAGGTTCTGGGGACATTCAAAGTCGGCCTGCCTGTACAAATCGGCTGGATCCATGTAAATATTTTATTAGCCGATCCGCGGACAAATATATTCGCATATTCTTGTATTTCGGACTTTCATAGAACATTCCAGAAGGAGACAGCGTTTTTATATGCAGCAACTTTGCAATCCATATCCTTCAAATAATCTGCGATTCAGACTACAGAATTTTCTCTTTCGCAGAATATTCCTCCTTGGACTGGAGCACTTCGCATATTTCTACATTTATGAAAAATGGGGAAAAGACAATTTGGAACTACCGTGGGATTTGACATGGACGTGGATCCTAGCCGCTGTAGGCGTTGACCTCGGATACTACTGGGCGCACAGAGCTGGACACGGTAAGACCAAGCATTTGAACCGGTATTCTTCAAAGTGAGCTCCCGGCAGTCCCAGCAGATGCCTAAAGAGAAAGCAAGACACTTTATCCCGTATGTCTGTACTCATGCCCTTCGGCCAGGTGCCATATAGCGATCGCAATTTCTGTCTGTCCGTCGGTCGTTAGCTCCGGATTTTGTTGGTTCGGCACTTCCACATAAGCAAGGACGATGAAACTTGGCAGGCGTATCACGGATCCGATCAGATTAACTTGGCAAATAGTCGCTTTTGCGATCCCACCATCTGGGGGGGGGAGGATGAGTAGAGAGAAAACTTAGTAAAACGCTTCGAGTCGAGGGATCGGGATGAAATTTGGTGGGAAGATCAAGCCTAGGCCCTAGACACGTTATTGACAGAACCAGATCGTATCGGGGCTCTTTGGGGGGGGGGGGGTTGTGTTTAGTGTTTAGTATAAAATACAGCAGAGGTATGCTACTTTTAACGTTAGTTAACCTTGAACAGTAGTTGCGTTTTTGCAGATACCATGGTATATGTTACCACGGTAACTGGATCTGCAATTAGTCGTGTTTGCAGTTATCGTGGTATCTGATACACGGCGCTCTGCAAAAATAACTATTGCCGAAATTGTACTTTTCGAAGTTATCCCAAAGAAAAACAGATATCCAGTTACATCACTAAGTGCTAAACTTCTTTCTCACCAATCTGACAAAGTTTGATGAAAGTGAGATGACTTTTCAGATACCACGACCAGTTACCACGGTCGGACCGTGGTATCTGGATATGTGTTACCATGATAACTGCCCAGATACCACGATAACTGCAAAAACGACTTGAGACCGTGGTAACAGATACCATGGTATCAGCAAAAACGCAACTAGTGCCATTCTTATCCACTTGCAGTCGAAAAAGTCAACTACCAGTCAGCAAAGGTAGATAAATACTCCTTGGGAGTCAGCAAATAATGCACAAAACGGACACGTCGCAGCTACGATGCAAATGTGATTGCAGGTTCGTTCCTTCCCCAACGTTGACCCTGGAGTTTGACAGCCTGACGAGGACTCTTGCCAAGAAGGGCCGAAATATCGCTGCCAAACATCGTAGATGACGTATCCGTTTTATGGATTATTTGAATATACAACAAAAGTAGCCAATTAATGGCTCTGTAAGAAACCCTGAATGGGTGTTTTGGATCTTCGTTTGCCATTTAGCCCAAAACTGCATTGTTCAAAGTTAACTATAACTATAAATATTCTTTGAGCCCAAGCTGACTTTGAAACATTTATTCAAACAATGTTTACAACGGATACGTCAGCTCTGATTTTTCATCAGCGATAGTGTTGGGCGATATTCGATATCGATAACGATATATCGGACCAAATATCGATATCGAATATCGAAACGTAAATATCGATATCGAAAACGATATTTTTTCATTCAGAATTATTGTAAATAATCCAACATAACTTACATTTATATATCCGAAATTGGAGCAATATGTCTTCGTAATTCAGTTCTTATTTATTCAGAGTTTGAGATGATGCAAGATGCTATTTAACGACAATTTCGTTAGTAAATTTTGGCGAAACGAGACGTATCCTATAGCGAAACATACTAAAGAAATATCGATATCGATTATCGAATATTGAAAGTGAAAATATCGATATATCGAAAATTCCAAATATCGCCCAACACTAATCAGCGATATTTCGGCCCTTCTTGGCAAGGGTCCTCGTCAGGCTGTCAATCTTCTTGTTCAACTTCGGGGAAGGAAACAAACCTGTAATCAGGGTTGCCACTTGACTCAAATAAAATGCACTATCCAAGTACCAAAAAGGTACTACCAGGGGAGAAAATGTACTACCTAAAAAAATTTTTTAGCGTGTTGCGCTTCGCGCAACACGCGCGTTGTCTTCCCCTGCCGCTACTCTAAATGCCTTTCGCACGACCCTATAAATATGGCCTGAATCGAACCTTCGTCAAAATTAGGGTTTTTCCTACTTGAACAAATTCCGGATAGGTAAAATCTATAGAAATATTATATCATTTCTTAAAACAGAAAACGAAATCATCCTCTTTTCTCCTCTTCTTGTCTGTTCTTGCAGATTGGCCTATTGCAATTAGGAGACAAGGGCAGGGGGTGTCACGACTGGGGGGACGCCCCCCCCCCCAGTGTTGTCGGCCAGTCGATAAAAAGTAACCTTCTCTTTGCGAAGCGCCGCGGTTTTTTGTCAAAAAAGTTGATTTTTCGTCAAAACAGTCTGTTTTTCCAAAAATCGGTTGAATTTTTTTAAAACCATATTTTTCTTCTTCTTGAAAACAGCCGGTAAAAGTAGGTAAACGCCTTGTCCCCCCCCCAAACAAAAAAATTTGGCTAGTAACACCTCTGGGCAAGGGATCAAAAATGTATTTAATAATGTGCACAAATGCGTGATGTAGTAGTTCATGACAGTTCTAAGACCCGAAGATGCGGTTTGGAGAAAAGCGCTAACAGTTTGAAGAACTTGTGACACCAGGACCCTTGCCCATAAGGATCGAAATATAGCTACAATAAAATTCAGCTGACGTATCCATTTTGCACTGTCAAATATTGACTTAACTAGCTCACAAAGATTAGATTAAACTAATCAGATCCAATGACCAAATGTTTCAGATAAAATGAGTGAAATGCAACTAGCCCCACATCATCTTAGACAGAAATTTGTAGAAAAAAAAAATTAAGTAGTAGCTTTCTTAAAATGTACTACGAAAGTACTACTTTTTTCAAATGTACTACCAACTCACTACTTTGAAAAAAATGTACTAAAAAGAGTACAATTGTACTACCGGTGGCAACCCTGCCTATAATAAATAACTGAAGCTTCTACCGACTATAAATATCTTATTAAGGTAAATTATCTTCAAGTAGCAGTATAATGAAAAAACTAGTCCTGAGATTTAATTTTTGACAACGACGCTGTTTTTGCTGCATGATTGGGGCGATGACAGGAAAGGGTTTTTTCTGCATTTTGATCAACTTCGGTTTTTTCATTAATAAGGGGCTGAAAACTTAAATATTATTGTATTAATGACCTCGTTCTACGTTTCTATTATGAGTACTTGCCTGAATCTATTACTTTGAATAATCACTGCACGGAAAAGCTAGTGCTGAGATTTAATTTTTGACACGGCTGCTGTTTTTGCTGCACGATTGGGGCGACGGCAGGAAATATTTTTTCTGCATTTTGATCGACTTCGGTTTTGTTGTTAATAAGGGACTGAGGCTTAAATTTTCTTCCCTTAATAACCCCGTTCCACGTTTCCGGTAAAGAGTACTCGCCTGTATCTCGGTTAATGCCTGTTCGGTTTTTATGGCACTTGAGCTTACTCAAGTGCCATATAGCGATTGTTATTTCTGTCCGTCAGTCGGTCTGTCGGTCTGTCGGTCCCGGTTTTGCTAGTTCGGGCACTTCCAGATAAGCTAGGACGATGAAACTTGGCAAGCATATCAGGAACTGGACCAGATTAAATTAGAAATTGTCGCTTTCTCGATCCGACCATCTGGAGGGGAGTGGAGGGAGGGGGAATCCGGAAAAAATAGGAAAAATGAGATATTTTTAGCTTACGAACGGGTGATCGGATCTTAATGAAACTTAACACATGGAAGGACTTCGTGTCTCAGACCCTCCATTTTAAATCCAGACCGGATCCGGTGACACTGGGGGGAGTTAGAGGGGGAAACCGGAAATCTTGGAAAACACTTAGAGTGGAGGGATCCGAATGAAACTTGGTGGAAAGTACAAGCAAAAGTCCTAGATACGTGACTGATATAACCGGAACGGATCCGCTAACTTTGGGGGAGTTCGGAGGGGGGGGGGGGAGAAGTCCGAATTTGTAGTGATCCCGCGAGTTCCGTGCTTCCTGATGTGCTGGGACGATGGAAATTGACAGGCATGTCTGGGACCCGACCAGCTTAAATAGGAAATCATCAATTCCCCGATTCGACCATCTGGGGGGGGGGGAGTGGAGGGAGGGTGAAGCCAAAATTTGAGGTATTTTTAGCTTGCGAACGGGTGATCGGATCTTGATGAAAATTGATATTTAGGATGACCTCGTGTCTCAGACACCTCACTTTAAATCCGGGCCGGATCCGATGACACTGGGGGGAGTTGGAGGAGGGAACCGGAAATTTTGAGAAACGCTTAAAGTGGAGGGATCGTCATGAAACTTGGTGGGAAAAACAAGCACAGGTCCTAGAAACGTCATTGACATGAACGGACCGGATCAGGGCACTGTGGGGGAGTTGGGGTGGGGAACCGGAAATTTTGAGAAACGCTTAAAGTGGAGGGATCGGGATGAAACTTGGTGGGAAAAACAAGCACAGGTCCTAGACACGTCATTGACATAACCGGACCGGATCAGGGCACTGTGGGGGAGTTGGGATGGGGGTCCGGATTTCTAGCGATCCCGCGAGTTCGGCATACTTCCTGGTGTCCTAGGGCGATGAAACTTGGCAGGTATGTCAAGGATCCGAACAGATTGACTTGAGAACAGCCGTTTCCCCGACCCGACCATCGTGGGGGGAGTGGGTGGATGGGGAGTCCGGAATCTAGTGGCGTGCATAACTTTTGAACGGGTGATCGGATCTTGATGAAAATTGATATTTAGGATGACCTTGTGTCTCAGACACCTCACTTTAAATCCGGGCCGGATCCGATGACACTGGGGGGAGTTGGAGGAGGTAACCGGAAATTTTGAGAAACGCTTAAAGTGGAGGGATCGGGATGAAACTTGGTGGGAAAAACAAGCAGAGGTCCTAGACACGTCATTGACATAACTGGACCGGATCCGATGACATTGGGAGGAGTTGGAGGAGGGAACCGGAAATTTTGAGAAACGCTTAAAGTGGAGGGATCGGGATGAAACTTGGTGGGAAAAACAAGTACAGGTCCTCGACACGTCATTGACATAACCGGACCGGATCAGGGCACTGTGGGGGAGTTGGGGTGGGGGTCCGGATTTCTAGCGATCCCGCGAGTTCGGCATACTTCCTGATGTCCTAGGGCGATGAAACTTGGCAGGTATGTCAGGGATCCGAACAGATTGACTTGAGAACAGCCGTTTCCCCGACCCGACCATCGTGGGGGGAGTGGGTGGATGGGGAGTCCGGAATCTAGTGGCGTGCATAACTTTTGAACGGGTGATCGGATTTGAATGAAACTTGTCTGGTGAGCTATCGCCTCGGACGTTCAGTGTCACGTCCGAGTCGGGTCCGATACCTGTGGGGATGGGGGGGGGGGAGTGGAAAACTCAAGAAACTCTAAAAGTAGAGGGATTGGGACGAAACTTAATGGATGGAACAAGCATTAGGCCTAGATGAAATTGACGGAGCCAGATGGTTTCGGGGCTCTGTGGGGGGAGTTGGAGGGGGTTTCCTGGAATTCCGGTAGTCGTGAGTTAGAATAGTTCCAGATGTAAAACGACAACGAAACTTTGCAGGCATATTAGCGACCCGAATTATCTTGACTTAAAAACCTGACACAACATACCCCCGGAAACTTCCGTTCCTAGATCCGAGCATTTTTGGGGGAGCAAGAGAAGAGAAATACGGACTTCTATAAATTGCGAACGAGTGGTCTGATTCGAGTGAAACTTCATGGGTGATACGAATCGATGGCCTCGACATGTAAAACATGCGTTCGAACCATATGCGACCACGATTAGGGGAATTGGGGGTAGGGGGACTTTTGACTAGATTTGTTATTTGGCGTCTGGGCCGGATTCGGCCAAGGTAGGGGGGGGGGGGGGTACTGGAAACTTGCAGATAGGCTATGCTCCAATTTCAGTCAAACTTGATGAGGGAATTAAGAGATTGGGCCCGAACCGGCTCCGACAACGTTGGTGGGAAGGGGGGGGGGGGTACCGGAACTTTCCAAAAATGCTCAGATTCGAGTGAAACTTGGTAGATGGTATACACGAAGATGCTTTAGGTGGTCGATTTTTTTTTATTCCGAACCAGATTCGGCCACGGTAGGTGGAAATAGAGTGAGTACCGGAAATCGTGTAGCACGTCTAGGGATCAAACAAATGGATTTATTGGGATGAAAGTTTGAACAGTCATGTGCATTTGCAATCGAGACGATGCCGGAACTGCTCAGAAATGAGTGAAACTAAATATCCTATTTCTATTTCCGAACCGCCTTTTTGGATGGCGGGTGTATTTTGTGACGTTTTCATCTACTTTCTTGTACAGCCTACTCGTACAAGTGCCATATGAGCTCGAAGCTCTTGTTCTTTATCTCAACGGCTTCTCGAATGGTTTGATGGAGTCCGGTGCACGTTGCAAGAATTTGGGCTTTTTCAAAATATACTGAATGGGATGGGTTTTCGAAAATATGTTCTGCAAGTGCAGATTTGAAAGTATAGTTCTGACGGTGTCCGTTGGAGAGGGCGTGGTCAATTTCTTGCTCATGCTCTGCAAGTCGTTTTCCGAAAGTTCTCTCTGTCCTTCCTACGTAACGCTTTCCGCAATCACAAGGTATTGAATAAATGCCTCTTTGGTAATGATTTGGGACTTTATCTTTTCCGGAGTTTAGGTAGGACAGCAAAGTATTTTGGGTTCTGTGAAAGACTTGGATGTTGTATTTTTTCAAACTTTTGGACAATTTTTCGGTTACTCCGCGGACGTACGGAAGGTAAACGCGGGCATTTTTTTCTTCTACCTCACCATTACTAGTAGAACTTACAGGATCTTTGGGGGATGAATGCAGCTTCAGTCGTCTTCTGATGATCTGTTCAACCAGTTGAATGGGGTATTTGTTTCCAAACAGGACGTCCCGACGTCCTGACGTCCGACGTCCCGACGTCCCAAAAACAGCGTCGTTGTCAAAAATTAAATCTCAGAACTAGTTTTTTCATTATACTGGTACTTGAAGATAATTTACCTTAATAAGATATTTATAGTCGGTAGAAGCTTCAGTTATTTATTACAGGTTTGTTTCCTTCCCCGAAGTTGAACAAGAAGATTGACAGCCTGACGAGGACCCTTGCCAAGAAGGGCCGAAATATCGCAGATGAAAAATCAGAGCTGACGTATCCGTTGTAAACATTGTTTGAATTAACTATAACTTTCAAAGAATCATACCTTTGCTGCATATTATGCTCAGTAGAATATGTTCTTGGAAAAGTCCGTACTGAATCTGGGGCTCAGTTGAAACGACCCATGAAACATTACCTTACAAGGCTTACTTTACACTCCACAAGGAAGAAAGTACGTATTTGTTCATGTTTTAAAGATTTAGGCTTTATGGGTCTTCTGAGCAAATTTGACGAAACTGCTGCAAAACTAGGAAATATTTTATGTGCTAAAACATGACTCTAAACGGCCTATATATGGTTATAGGCTATCAGGGGCGTCACTATGGGGGGGGGGGGGCGGACTCCCCCTCCGAAGGTATCGTAAAAGTACTTTCGTCGGGCGAAAATTCACTTGTTTTTCTGCGCGCAGCGCCGGCAAACACATAAGAAATATGATTTTGTATGCTTTGTCGAGCGTCAGTCGGCTTATCGGCACATCGATTCTTTTTATACGCAACAAATAAAATCATGCTGACATTTGTCGGGCAAAACACAGACAAAATCGTATTCTGCATGCTTTTGTCGGGTCTCGGTATTCTCTACGGCATATCGGGTCCTTTTTATACATAAATAATATAGAAGAAATACAATTTTATATGCTTTTGTTGGGCGTGGGTCGACTCGTCGGCACATGGGGTTCTATTTATACGTAAGAAATCAAGCAAACTTTCTCGGGCTCACCGGAGAAGTTCAAGTCTCTTCGGCACATCAGGTCCTTTTCACACATAAGAAATCAAATTCTGTAAACGTTTATCGGGCGCATCCCGAAACTTTTAAGTTTCGTCGGCACATCGGCTTCTATTTACATTTAGAAATAAAGATCTTTACAGTCTTGTCGAGCAAAAGAGAGAAGAAATAGAATTCTGAATGCTTTTGTTCGTTGTCGGTATTCTTTCGGCACATCGGGTTCCTTTTGGGATCCCAAAACGGAAGTGGAGGGATACCCGTGACATCGCAAAAGTTGTCCGTCCGTCCTACTGTAAGCAAGATGACTCTCGAAGGGAATAAGATATTTTGATGAAACTTGGTGTGAGGATTCTTTGGGTCAAGAGTAGGTCGAGTTCGTAGATGGGCTTTATACCCCTGTATTTAGGGGTGGGGAGGGGGTTTAAATTAAGGGACAAAACAAATATTTGTAAACAGCTAATGTGATAGTTGATTATGGGGTAGGAAGACGTGGTGAGCACGATGGTGAAAACCAGTTTTTTCGCCGGACAAGTAGTTCGCCGGGAATCCAGCCCAAACCGGAAAGTTTGTTAAAAATAAAAGTTTTATTTGAACTTGATGTTTGATTTATGGGTAAAAAGACATGCTGAACACGATTATGAAAACCATTGTCTCGCTGGACAAGTAGTTCGCTCGGAATCCGGCCAAAACCGGAAAATTTCTTAAAAGCAGAACTTTTCTTTTAAGTTGATTTATATGTTCGATTTAGGGGTAGAAAGACATGCTGAACACGATTATTAAAACCGTTTTCTTGCCAGACAAGTAGTTCCCCCGGAATCCGGCCAAATCGGGAAATTTTGTTCAAAGCAAAAGTCTTATTTGTAGTTGATTAGATTCTGATTTAGGGGTAACAAGAGATGCTGAATTCGTACATGACAATCGTTTTCTCACCCCGGACGCATAGTTCGCCCGGAATCCGGCTGAAACTGGAGAATTTGGGATGAGTTCAAATTTTATTTGAAGTTGATTAAATGTTCGATACAAGGGGAAGGAGATACGATGAATTCGTTGTTATTTTGTCGGATAAGCAGTTCCCGAATTCGGAAGAAACCGGAAATTTGGCAGAAGTAAGCTAAGGCAGGAAGTTTTGATCAGTTTCGTCAAAACAAATATGACTTAACAAATATAAACACATGCTTAATCTATATCTGAACTTGATTTTCTCAGATGATTAGCTATTTGGCCTTACTATATTTCTGAATTTTTGTAGTAAAAATGCTTATGGAGTCTGGAGAAGGCAGGACTCAATTGTCTGGATGAGATATTAAATTTTTGGGATCCCATCGAAACGTGTGGTCTTGTTATACGTAAGAAACCAAATTCTGCAAACATTTGTAGGGCGCACATTTTTACAGAAACAAAACAGATTTGAAAACTTCGTATGCGGTGCTTACTTCGACTTATTCTGGGTAATAACTGTTCGAAGCTTCGCTTTCTAGCTTAAGATGAAACAAAAAGGCGAATGTATGAATTTAAATATACGAATGTAATTAAAGGAACAATCTCAAATGATGCATTGAAATTAATTTTACAGAAATTACGCCTGCGGTGCCTTTTTATAGTATGTTCTATTCGGAAGATGGGTGTTTCATTTAGTTGGCGTTTTAGGATTGACATTCTTGGGGGTATGAAACACGTTAAAAGCTAGAAATTGTATGGTAGGTACAGCAAAATGATTCTAGAAGAACGCCAATTAAAAAAAAAAAAAAATAGCCAATTAAAAAAAAAATTCGCCTGCAGCGTTTTTAACTTGTTCTGAGAACAGTCGTTGGAAGAAAGAACGAAGGCTGAAATGAGAAGCCGAATATGTGAACTTTAATAGACGAAATTACATTAAAGGAATAACTTAAACTGATGCATTACAATTAGTTTTACACAAAATTTCGCCTACGGCGCATTTCGTATTATTCTCTGTTTGGAAGATTGGTGTTACATTTATTGACGTTTTAGGATTGACATTCTTGGGAGTTTGAAACATGTTAAAAGCTAGAACTTGTGTGGAAGGTATAGGCAAATGTTTCCGGAAAAAAGGCACATTAAAAAAATTTCGCATGCGGCGCTTACTTCAACTTATTGTAGGCAATGTTGTTGGAAGCTTTGCTTTTCAGCGAAAGCTGAATTGAAAAGATGAATATGTGAACTTTAATATACGAAATTAGATTGAAGGAATAACCTCAACTATTAAAAGGCTAGTGACGCCCCTGCAGGCTATTATGGTTTCCAGTGAGCTTGCGCTGAAGAAGTATTTACGTTTATTTTGCAGAGATCAGTCTGTTTTGGGCAGCCCATCAGGTGCATCATAGTTCCGCACACTATGACTTGACGACGGCTCTAAGGCAGAGTGTTTTTCAAGGACTCTGTTCCTGGGTGAGTAAAGCATATCTGTACTGCTGCATTCAAATACTCGCGGTATCTCTAGAGGGGACGCATTGAGAGAGCGACCCTTTCTTGTCGAAGATCCTGTGCTTCTGATCTGCCACTTAGTGCATACCAGTTAGGCTCAGACGCAACCCTTAGGAAATGTCGTCCTAGCGTCTGGAGGTGTTTGAACGCGGTTGGCTTTCTAGCTGGTCCCTGAAAAGTCAGCTGGCAGTCGTGGAAATATGCAGACCGTGCGGTGGTCGAGTAACGTCCTTCAGAGAACAAGCCATCTTGAACAACACCGCATGTTCCCGACCGTGTTGATGTCGACTTTGGCACTGCCGATTTTTTTGTAATCCTGAAAGAGCGCTAGGACTGCCAGGTCGCTCGAGAAGACGATTGGTCTGTTCAGCAGTGTATTGCAACCCTCAAAAAGTGTGGGTAACGTGTTTTCGATGCGTCACACCAGTGGCCGCAAGTCGGTTGATTAAGTCGACATGCCAGAGCTCTGGGGGAATAACAAGCCCATTTTTCAGATGTTTTACATTCCTATGGCGTTTTTCATTCCTCCTTCTCACTTCCTGGTCCATTCCGCATTCAATCTCCTCTACCAGTTCTGGATCCACACAGAGCTCATTGACGACCTCGGGCCACTGGAGTATATATTAAACACACCTAGCCATCACCGCGTTCATCATGGTAAGATTCTTCTGTTTACCCCAGAGATATTTTTGATGATATATCCTCCCCGTTTCTCGAATAGAGAAGGCCAGTGACATTATATTCATTAGTC